>JAMXBD010003323.1:0-126798 GCA_024138025.1 Combretum micranthum
AATCATTTTCATTGTATTTAAGAAAAGTTTGGTGGATTTGAAAAGAGGTAGTAGAAATATTGTTTTTTCCTAGGTAGGTGATAACAAAATCTTTATGTATAAAAAGAGAGTTTGTTTTCATTTCTCCTTTGTTTCCTTGGTTAAATTATCCTTCTTAACACTTAGGAAAACTTTGGAAAAAGTTTGAGAAGAAGTTGTAAAAATACATATTCTAAGTTGTTGTTGACAAGTTTCTTTATTTATTTACTAGTTTCATAATAAAAGAGTTTTAGTTTCAAGTTTCTCTATTAAAAAAAATTCCATTTTAAATGATGTTGAGACAATATCATTATGAGGATACATGTATATAAGCATGTAATATGAAAATGATGAAAATACAAGAAAAAGGTGAGAAGCAAGATAATAATAATAAGCAACGTAATAATATCAAGTATTGGGAACCTTAGCTTCATCAAGGTATCTCGGTCAAGCATTGGGAGCCTTAGTTTCATTAAGATATCTCGGTCAAGCATTGGGAGCCTTAGCTTCATTAAAATATCCCGGTCAAGCATTGGGAGCCTTAGCTTCATTAAGATATCCCGGTCAAGTATTAGGAGTCTTAGCTTCGTCAAGGCAACTCGGTCAAGTATTGGGAGCCTTAGCTTTATCAAGGCATCCCGAGATTAAGAATAGACTAGTCTCAAAAAGAAAAAGAAAAAGCAATACTAGAAGCATTAAGAATAATAAAAGCAAGTTAGTAAGAGTTAGTGAACATTAGGCTTTAAAAAATATATACATATACTTAATAATATATCTATAGAGTTAGATTAGAGCACAAAAACAATAATAATATTATTAGAAAATCAACATATATAAAATCATAATAATAAC
Organism: Combretum micranthum; assembly: GCA_024138025.1. Taxonomy (NCBI): domain Eukaryota; kingdom Viridiplantae; phylum Streptophyta; class Magnoliopsida; order Myrtales; family Combretaceae; genus Combretum; species Combretum micranthum. The sequence goes on from JAMXBD010003323.1 coordinate 871, forward strand.
ATAATAAAATTGGAATTTCATGTATAAGAACAAAACATGAACATATTGTTGCTTTTACTACTCATGTGAGTTTCAAAACAACACTATGGTCATGCTAGTTACATGGCATGAGTATATGAATAGGGATAGAAGTTTTACCTAAAGTGTTTTTGGGGTAGGAAGAACATAGTGAATGTATGATTATGTGGTTAGTGGTTTATGGTGGATAATTTATGTATAGAGGAGGATTTTTGAAGAGTTTGTGGAAGAGAGTTTTAGTAGAGAGAAATTTTTGAGAGAGGATTTGTGGAGTGATTTTAGGAGAGTTTTGTTGTATAAAATGAAGGTGTGAAAGAAGTAGAGGGAGAGGGAGTATTTATAGTTGAGGATGGAGGGAAATTGTGTGTAATAAAATAAATTAAAAAAGAAAAAATGAGAGGAAGGTACAAAGGGGGCAGGGGGACTTGTCGGCCATGTGAGAAGAGGGAAAAGAGAGAGATTAATTTGTAATTTTTTGTAAGAAAATAATTCATATGTAAGATATGATTTGATATAAGATGTATTGGAAAGGTAAAAAATAAGAAAATAGGTGTATAGGTAGTAAGAAAAAGTAGAAATAGATGAATAGTAGAAAAAGTACTATGAATAGTAGATTAGACAATTAAAATACCAATAATAAAGAAAATACGCATATAAATGCGATATCTATAATTTTTAGTTACCGAAAAATTCTAAAACTGATATTTTTGGAAACCTTATATTTTACGAGTCTATTGGTATTAACAAAATATTTTTGTCGTCTGATGTACTAGGGCACGGTTTTCGAAAACTGATCCCGTTTGGATCCAAAAGGCACTAGAAATTTGCAAATCTAATATTTTTATACTTCCCTATACGGTTACAAATTATTATAAGACATTAACTCAATTCCATTGTCTAGCATTTGAGAACATGGGATTACCGAAGTTGATACTGCTAGATTGTCTTGCTCTTTGTCAACTTTTAGGGTTTCAGTTTGACTTCCGGCTTGTTGCGTTAATCGTAAGGTCATAAATCTTTTGGGGTTTTGTCCGTATTATATTTTTTGTTCAACATCTATGATTTGTTTTATTTTATTTGTGATTATTTAATATTTAGTTCTCGGGATCATTTAACCGAGTCTAGGGTTATGTGTCACGCCCCATAGGGGTGCCCTAAACGTAACAGTCCACTACATGCCATATAAGTGCTAGTGATGTGCCCTAGGCCATATGGATTCTTTATCATTTGTATGTTTGTTATCAAGTCATTTTAATTATCAAAGTTATTTTCGGCCTATTTACTTTGGTAATGTTATTCCTTGAATATTTAGTTATACCTTATGTCGTTAAAGTATGTGACTTTAATAGTAGAATCATAAGCTGAATTATAACTTTATTCTAAATTATCCCTAGTCACTCATTATGTGGAATGATAATGAATTAAGACTAGTATGATTGCTGTATCATGATCAAGTTTTACTGATCATGGATATGGGATATCAATTCAGCACATAGATACAAACAGGAGTGTATTGTATTGGATTGACCAACTATAAGAATACTGTATGGATCAATGCAATAAGTATTCTTATTTACAATGTTGTTTTAGTCCTTTGACCTAATGGCACTATGGATTCCTATATAGCAGTTTCCATGTTTTGATTTATCTCTTCATCATCTTTAATCGGATGATTGTAAGAATAAACTTGGGCATGCAATATGTTATATAGAGGAATGTGAGTGTTAGTAAAGGGATTTGTTCATCTCATTAATTTGAGAGAGATATCTATTAGGCCTCTTGATGAATAAGACTGAGAAATGCATGGCCATGCTCGAATGAATTGATAAAGAGTTATCAATATCATTTGTTTAAGTCAGTCAAACTCTAGATTCAAGAAATAAGTAATTAGACAATATAAGAGTGTTTTGATCCACACCTTATGTTTGATTATAAGATATCGTGTAACAAAAGGACTGAATGACTAACTGTTAGTAGGTAAAGTCGGATCATCGATCTTCACTAAAATTGGGTAGACTTAATGTCTTGCTAGAGACCAATTATGCCTTGTAGTCCTAAAAGAATGTTTAAGAGCTACTACCAATTTTAAGTGAACCTACAGGGTCACACACAAAGAATGAATAAAATGGATCTTCGATAATCGTATTGGGAATTGATTAATTATTTATTTGTCGATTTTAATTAGATTAAAATTAACAAATAAATAAATTCAGATAATAAGGATATATATGTCTTTCTACATAAACCCTAATTTGTTCAGGGTAATTTAAAGAGACATAACCCTTATATATATCACTATATATATTCTCCACTAGGTTAATTTTTCATTCATCTGACGCTGGCCGTCATTTAGAAAGAAATTTCGTAACCTAGAAAGAGAGTGTGAGGGATTCCCAAAGGTCAAAGCTTTTCGACGTGCTAGCACACACGAAGATCCAATTCATTCGTGTGGATACCGGTAGAGGGAGTTGGTGTAATCTGCATCTCCTTTGATCCCATCATCAAGACAAAAAGGTATAACACGATTCCCTTTTCTTTCTGATTTAATTGGAACGCTTGGATCCTATTGGGAATTTAAAAAAAAATGATTTTCGTTGCACGATTCAGATTTGGATCGAAAATTCCCAATAGTAAGACTCTCGAATTACTATCCAAGTCCTTCGGGGATCTTGTATAGATGTAAGGCATCCCTTTACGATAATAGAATACTTGACCCGATAGAGTTAAAGAGTTTAATTCAGCATTCACTAGCAATAGAATATAAATCAAAACACATATACGAATAGTTACAAAACCTAAGGGGCATTCCCCCACAAAAGAATATTAACTAGAGATCTATTATAGTCATCCATTGTCGCTTGGTTTCCTATGGAAGTCTAATCAAATCTGAATACAACTTCTAGAGAAAACGCCTAGCTCCTATACCTGAGCTGTAGCTTGTCTCAGCTTAAGCCATATGAATTCATACTGCAATAAATAAAAACTATAGGGATGTAAGCTACACTAGTTTAGTGAGTGAGAACTTCCAAGATCACATTTATAACACGTCATACAAGATTAACCAGACAAGTGATATGCAACAAACATGTGAAATCAACAAACATATGACCAGCCGAAAATCATATGTGGATGGACTTGCGCCCTCCATCTCGGGTTAGCAGTTTAATGTATTCTGCGGTACGATGCCGTTTAGACTCACGGTCAACCAACTTATAAATTTGTTTTATGGATCACGATTAACCAACTTTTATATTGTTTAGGATCACTGACAACCAACCAATGTTAATACTCCATCCCCATTATGATATGAATGAGTCCATATTTATTTTCAATGTCGAATAGTCAATTATACCAATTCTTTTAAGTGATCAATCAATAATCGCAGACAGTCAATTCTAATTCATCTATACAAGTAATAGTTAATCACTCGGCTTCGATATTCTTATATTCAATTTCTCATATCAACAACAACCATATATAATTCCCATTCATCCCCATCATGCTTATTTATTTTATCTTTGCCAAGTATCTAATGCAACTACTATTACAATCACACACAATAAATGCAGTCGGAAGTAATACTAACTCGGCCATGGATCACCGGTCTTTTAGTAATAACAGTCCGGTGGTAAAGATTCATCGGTTTCGGGATCTCCTAAAAGGAAGAAATACCCTAATAAGTATTTCATCACTTAACTAATCTAAACTATATATCAAAACTTAGTAAATTCGTAATTCTCGTTGATTGCGGAAGTTCCGACTTAAAACGGCCATAACTTGGTTACTTTAACTAGGAATTTCACAAATTATATATCTATTTCGAAAGACCAATCTAATTCTAATATTGTTTTCAAGTTTTGAAAATATTTGTGTCACGAAACAGTAGGACCAGTTCTGATCAGTAACAATTTTCCAATTCCGAAAATAGTTTTGTAAATGTTTGAAATATTTTTACTTTATAAATCAATTTTTATAATACAATATTACTGATTTCCTATCATGAATGGCATGTTATGAGTTTAATGTATGCATGATCTTGATGATGTTTACAAAAAGAAAATTTTAGAACTCTTTATCTTGTAAGACTTCAAAAATAACTACTTTTAAGAAAACTAGTTTCCTAACTTTGATAACTCACTTGTGTTTTGGGATTCATTCTTAGGAATTTCTAGTTATCTTTGTTAGAATTGAGTCTTCATAACATCTATTAGCTAAGACCTTCATTTTTACATAAAAATTTGCATTTTATACTTTGTAAACATGTTTTTAAATAGGATTTATTCAAAAATCCGAATTTTGGAAATTTAGTTTTTGAATGATTCCTTTGAGAAAAACTTATTTAATGCATTAACATTTAAGGCTTTATTATACCTATCCCTTGAGGACTTCATTTATTAAATAAAACTTTCATTTTGGGCTTGGATAATAGGTGTTTTTATGGCTATAATCCAAAATTACGAATTTCACAAGTTGACTAGTAACTCAAAATTTCCTATCTTATTTCTACTCTTTGTTTTACACATTAATCTCATCAAAACTCATTTCAACTTATAAAAACCATTACTTAATGATATCTATTACCTATACCCTTCATTTTTCATATGAAATATGAGTTTTAGAGTTGATACAAGGGTTTTTAAAACATAGCTTTGAAGTCATACAAATTTTTCTTTCAACATTTCAAACAAAAACTTTTTTTCGTTTTAAGATTCTTGCCTTGTCTGCTTAAAGATCTAATAACTACAACATTTATATACACAAGACCAAGCCTTTATAAGCATTAATGCATGAAAACACAAAATATTCATGAGATCATGAATATCACTTGACATTCATGAAAACACTTGACATTCATGATCTCATGAATATTTTGTGTTTTAATGCATTAATACTCACAAAGGTTTTATCTTGTTTATATAAATATACTAGTTAGTAGATCTTTAGTTAGATGTGACAAGAAACTTAAAAAGAAAAACTTTTGTTTGAAATGTTCAAATGAAAAATTCGTATGACTTCAAAACCATACTTTAAAAACTCTTATATCAACTCTAAAACTTGTGTTTTATATGAAATATGAAGAGTATAGGTAATAGGTATCATTAAGCAATGATTTTTATAAGTTGAAATGAGATTTAATAAGAAAAATATGCAAAACAAAGAGTGAAAATAAGATAGGAAATTTCAAGTTACTAGTCAACTTAAGAAATTCGTAATTTTGGAATAAGGTCATAAAAACACCTATTTTCCAAACTCAAAATGAAAGTTTTATTTAAGAAATGAAGTCCTTAAGGGATAGGTATAATAAAGCCTTAAATTTTAATGTATTAAACAAGTTTTTCTTAAAGAAATCATTCAAAAACTAATTTTCCAAAAATTCGAATTTTAGAATAAACCCTATTTGAAAACATGTTTACAAAGTATAAAATGGGAATTTTCATATAGAAATGAAGGTCTTAAGTAATAGATATAATGAAGACTCAATTCTAACAAAGACAACTAGAAATTTCTAAGTAATAATTCCAAAACAAAAGAGATTTATCATAGTCACGAAACTAGATTTCTTAAGAATATGTATTCTTGGAGTCTTACAAAATAAAGAAATTCTAAAATTTTATTTTGGTAAATACCATCAAAAGCATGCATACATTAAACTCATAACATGCCATTCATGATAGGAAATCATCAATATTGCATGTATAATTGATAAAGTAGAGAAAATTCAAACATTCACAAAACTATTTTCTTTTAAATTGATTTTGCTACTGATCAGAACTGATCCTACTGTTTCATGACCCAAACATTTTCCAAACTTGGAAAAAATATTAGAATTAGATATATCTTTTGAAGTAGATAGAAATCGATATATAATTTGTAAAATTCCGAGTAAAAATGACCAAGTTATGGCCGTTTTAAATCGAAACTTTCACAAATAGCGAGAGTTACGAATTTACTAGTTTTGTTAAATAGTTTGGATTAGTTAAGTGATGAAATACTTATTAGGGTATTTCTTCCTTTTTAGGTGACCTCAAAATCGATGATTCTCTACCACCAGATTACTATTATTAAAAGACCGGTGATCCAATAGCCGAGTGAGTATTACTTCCGATTCCATTTATTGTATGTGATTGTAATGATAGTTGCACTAGTTATTTGGTAAAGATAAAATGGATATGTATGATGGGGATGAATGTGAATTTTATATGGTTGTTGTTGATATGAGAAATAGAATATAAGAATATCGAATCCGGGTGATTAACTATTGCTTGTATAGATGAATTAGGATTGACTGTCTACGATTATTGATTGATCACTTAAAGAATTGGTATAATTGACTATTCGTAATTGAAAATAAATATGGACTCATTCATATCATAAATGGGGATGGAGCATTAGCATTAGCATTGGTTGGTTGTCCGTGATCCTAAATGGTGTAAAAGTTAGTTAATCGTGATCCATAAACAAATTAATGAGTTGGTTAATCGTAATCCACAAACCAAATTATAAGTTGGTTGACCGTGATCCTAAATGGCATATTTGAGTAGTACCGCAGTATTCATTAATCTGCTATCTCTGGATGGAGGGCGAAAGTCCATCCATATATGATTTCTGGCTGGTCATATGTTTGTTGATTCCATATATTTGATGCATATCACTTATCTGGCTAATCACTTGTTTGCATGATGTGTTATAAATCTGATCTTGGAAGTTCTCACTCACTAAGCTAATGTAGCTTACGTCCCTATAGTTTTTATTTGTTGTAGCACGAGTTCATGTGGCTTAGACCGAGGCAACCTACAGCTCAGGTACAGGAGCTGGGCGTTTTGTATTCAGATTTTTTTAGACTTCTGTAGAAAACCAAGAGACTCTGGATGACTGTAATAGACCTCTAAATGATATTCTTTTGCGGAGGAATGCCCCTTAGATTTTGTGACTAACTACATATGTGTTTTGATTTATTTTCTAATGCTACTAAATGCCAAATTAAACTCTTTAACTCCATCGGTTCGAGTATTCTATTGTCGTAAAGGGATGTCTTACATCTATACAAGACTCTCGAAGGACTTAGGTAGTAATTCATAAGTCTTATATGGCATGTGGTGGACTGTTACGTTTAGGGTACCCCTTGGAGCGTGACAGTTTAAGTTGGTATCAGAGCACTAGGTTATAAAGTAGGACAATAGAACTAAAAGAAATTGAACCTAGAAGTTAAAAAAATAGGTTAAAATGAAGTTAAAATTTTAGGCTAATTAGGAGTCATTTCTTGTTGTAGGTCTCCCTGGGAGAGACCCCTGAGCGTGCTAGAAATTTTGCAAAGAGGAATGATTAAATGCTTGTGGAGTATCGATTGAGGTTAAGAGAATTATGTGAAGACTTTGCATTGGCAAGAAGTCCCCGAACTTTAGGAGAGATGTTTGAACTTTGGAAAGAGGGAATGAGGTATATTAAATGGGCAGCAGTGGTTGATCAAGTAAGATATGACCCTATGAGGAGGAGGAGATGGACTAAGCTAAAAACCATCTATACTCTAGAGCGGATTATGGTGGAGTACGGGCATGAGCCCATGACTAGGGAAGCCACCTTCATTTTGAAAAATGAACGGAACCCAACTGTTGGTCCCGAAAATAATCAAGAAGGGGGGTTGAATTGATTATTTCCGAAAATTAAAATTTTTGCCTTTTAAAAATAATCTCCTTTGATTTTAAGTTAAGAGAACAATATGAACAATTAAACAACAATAAAATAAACTGTGGAAATATAAATAGAGAAGGGATAAGAAGATCAGGCAGATATTTATAGTGGTTTCGCCTTGTGCGTCAGTCCACTCTTCTAGCTCCGAGCTAGGGACCCCGATATCCTTCGAGTTTGTTCCACTATATCCAATAAAATCAATTACAAACTTATACAAATCTCTCTGCTCAATTCTCACGCTATACACTAGCTTCAATCGATCTATAGAGTCTAAACTAGTAATTGAACTAACTCACTTGAAGCCAACAACAAGTTGCTTTTGTAAAAGAATAAAATGCAACGATTGCAATAACGTAAAATTTGCTCTTATTCTGCACGTGGGAAAGAATAAATGAAGTGTGCTTTTCAACTCTGAGTTTTCTCGGTCAAAGAATGAAGTCAAGCAGCTCTCGGTTTTTGTTTTTCTTGAACAGTGAAAAGTTTTGTGCTTATTTCTTCTTTCATCTTTGTTCGTATATATATTCCTATCCTTTTAACGTTCAGAATTTTTTGTTCTTGAGATAAGATTGATATCCCAAATGTCTCGGTTGGAAATTTGTAACCTCTTATCTTTAATTTAATTTTCAAACACTACTGATATCTTCAAGAGAAAATCTCGTTCTTCTTGTTTACTTCTGTTCCAGATTTGAATTTGAATCCTTAATACGCTGAAGTAAGATAAGATCTGCTTGAATTTCGTGATTTAAGATAATCCATTTGTTTTTTGTTTGAGAGCTTCTGATAACGTTGATCTTGTTGGAGATAGATCTGGAGAATTGTTGCTGATATCACGGTCTTCAACGTGATCTTCGCATGTTATCTTCTTGAAGATAACATGGTTCTTGTTTTGATTTTCTTAATAATATCTAAATTGAATTTATTTTTATCTTGAGAAAAATCAGAAAACATAACTTCTCTGTCTTGAAATCAATCCATAAATCATAACTTCTGTTTTTATCTCCAGAAAACTTTTTCGATGAAAATAACCAATTCGAAAATTGTTTAAATCCCCTAGGATATAATCCAACTTTAGTGGAACAAATAAGTATACTATCCGAATATACTTATTATCTCGGAGCTAGGTCTTCAAAATCATTGAACTTCTTAAAAAAAATGTCGATCTTGTTTGAGAAGATGAACAGTAACTACCTTTGACTCAGAATTACTGTTGAAAGTTCTTGAAAAGGTTCTGTAAAAACTTCTGTATTTCTGAAAACTAACTTCAACTCAGAATTGTTCTTTCGAGTTTCTCCCAAAGGTTTTATGAAAGGTTCTATGTTGCTGGAAATGTGTTATACTTTAATTATCCTTCTAGGAAACATTCTATGTGCCTTTTTCCTTTCTAAACAACATCTGAAATCATCATATCTTGTAACAATTCTTGTCTAACATATCTAAAAACTTGTTCAGATATAAGATTTAATATCATTTAACCTTATATATGTGTTCAACAAATTCACCAATATTCTGTATAAAGTTCTGAATATAATTCTGCATACTAATAGAGTAGTTAGTTCTTTGAGCATTTTGTTATCATCAAAACTTTAGATATATAGAGAATCAACACCAACCCCTCCAGACTTTCGAGTATGGACCACCATAGGGCCCTTTTATGTATATGCACATGACAATCTCTCTGACCATCATGATTGGAATATAGTAGACGCTTGGAATCACATAGTGTGGCATGCTGTGTACTTAGATATTCGCCCACCTCACATAAACATCCAGCCTCCATTAGCTGGAAATGTAGGCATGCAGTTGATTAATGCACCTGTGCCGAAAGGAAACAATGAGATGGAGGAAGCGGAAGAGGAAGAAGAGGAGGAGGAAGAAGATCCTGAGGAGGACCCTAATTGGGTAGAAGATGTGGTACCGCGGACCCCTACCCCTCCCATAGGAATGGAGGAAGATATGAACCCTGAGCCTAATTAAACCATTTAGGATCTCAACCAAGACTTAGAAATCCCCGATAGTGGAAGAAGGGAGCCTGAAATAGATCTCACAGTATGGAGAGATATCTATATTGAAAGTGAATGCCCTCTAGTGATCAATGAGATGAGTCTTGAACCCGTGGTCCCTGAACCAATGGAAGTAAAGACTGAGGATGAGATGATTAGGAGAGAGGCCTAGGAGATAGTGGACCGGTTGTGGGAAGAGGTAGGAAGAGAACTAGGGATAGAGGAAAACCATGAGAATGAACGAGGAGTGAGAGTTAGAGAGGATGAAGTGAATCAGAGGAAGATTAAGGAGTGGAAAGAAATGAGGAAAGTGAAGAGCATGACCACGAAGCTTCGGTCCAACCACTAAGAGAAGGAGATTGACGGTGAGAGAGTATCTCAGCCAGTTTATCCGTCAGGATGACGGTAGTTCTTTTAGTAGGGGACGGCTCCCAGGATGCCAATTTGCCTTAGGTTTCCTTAGACGCTTTAGCATTTTTTTCTTTTCTTTTCTTTTCTTGTATCTTTGTTTTGTTATCGACTAGAAAAATGATGTCTAAGACTAAAACTAGATTATGGCTTGCTAAGTTTTGTGAACTAAAAAATTCTAATATAATTCCTTGTATGGCTCGCTAAAGTAATGAAGAATCATGCTTTATTTCAAAGGAAAGAAATTATTATTCTTTTATGAACAATCATGTTATGCATTAGCTATAAATGGCATTAACCACATTTAGTCGCATAAGCACTAATTCATTCATATCATCATTCTAAACTTGTGATTTTATTTCTATATATGAGTTCTTTTGTTTTATGGCTTTCTTATGATTATATGAAGATTTATAAGATTAATTTATCTTTCAGAAATTATGATTTCTCGAATTTTCTTAAAGTCACGAACCTTGTTTGATGAATTAACTTTACAAAATTAAAAATGTCAAGAAGACACTAAAACTTACTAAATAATGTGCAAAGAGACGAAACCGATGGATTCGCAATCGAGAGCGAGAACCTCTCCTGAATGAAGCCAACCAACCCGCTATATCTCAACCAAACCAACAGGGAGTAGCACCCCAGAATCCATAAAATGAAATGATGAATGCGATTGGGCAGTTGGCCAATCTTCTAAACACATTCATCCATAATCAAAATCAAAATCAGAACCCGCAACCAGGACTCGAGTGTCAGGGATTCTGCCCCGCTACCACTACCACCCGTAGGTCACCGAGAAGTGATTGTTGAAGCCCCAGCTCCACAGGAGGAGCATTTTTATAACACACCGTTACCACTACCTCCACCATATCGAAGGTCTCATCGAAGTTCTCTATCGGATTTCATAAAGAGCAACCAGTATTTTGATGGGGCTTTCGGCAAACCCAATGAAGCCGAAGATTGGTTGGCCCAAATTGAGCGCTCCTTTGTAGCTTGTGAGACCCCACCATATTTGCAGTTGGAATATGGGACGTATATGTTAAGGTATAATGCAAGAGTCTAGTGGGACTCTAAAAGAAGAAGTTTAACTCCACCCGTCGCATGGGAGTCATTCCACCATGAATTCTTGGAGAATTATTTTCCTTCCAGTTTAAGAGTGAAATACAGTGCAGACTTCTTGCATGTCAAGAAGAGAGGTAGAATTGTGGAATAGTATGAAACTAACTTCACCCATCTGTTACAGTATGCACCCGAATCTTTCAAAGATAGCGAGGAGCTGAAGAAACAGGTATTTTTGGGAGATTTGGATGAGGATCTAAGGATTAAACTGGAAGAATTTGGAATGAGAACCTACCCATAGTTGGTAGAAAAGGCTCGAGTGATTGAAGGAGCCAAGAAGAGAAAATACCAAGAACCTGACAAAAGAGTGTTGGAAGGATGTCGTTTGATGCCTCGAGTTTAGGGTTTAAGGGAAAAAGGTACAAGCCCATCACGGATTTAAGGATAATGCTAGTGGAAGGCTAAATCAATCAAAGCCATATCACATTTGCTGGAAGTGCAAGGAGGCCCATTTCCCTGGGCTATCCACAGCTGAGGAATAAATGTTACTATTGTGGCGAGTCTAGCCACATGGTCTATGTAGTCTAAAGAAAATGGTTATGACCTGCTTTATCTGTAAAGAAAAAGGGCACTTGGCCTCTGAATGCTCACAAAGGAAGAGTGTGGCTGCTCGACCTTTTGGGACTTTGAGTAATGCCAACACCATGAGGCTAGGGAGTAAAAGTGGAATCCGTGCGGCATCAACTAAGCATGGGATGAGACTTTACAATTTCGAGGGCTAGTGGATGGTTGAGGAGGATGATGATGGGGATGTGGAGTTGGCCGCCCTAGACCAAGGAGACGGCTTGGATAGAGGCCTAGTGACAGGTTAGTAACATAACCCTCTTAAGTTAAAAGTTCTTTATTTAACAATTTTCTTTTGAGGAATTAAAACTTGTAAAAAGGGAAGGCTGGAATCTAAAACCCCCAAATAGGTAGTAATGAGAGTGTTTTAGGATCGAGTAGTGATGGATGTTTATTAACCACAAGGCACATACGGGTGAATGAAATTGAGGCTTATGTTTTGTTTGATACGGGAGCGACCTACTCGTTCATCACCACTAGTTTGGCTTGGCAACTGGGATTACCTATAGCCACAACTATCGGTAGCCTGAGAATTAAAACACTTATAGGAAGTGTCATGTCAACTCGGAAAGTAATTAGGGATTATCCATTGGAGATCCAAAGGCATCACTCCAAGAGTGATTTGATAGTATTGGAGATGAATAAATATGAAGTTATAATTGGTATGAACTAGTTAAGCAAGTTTAAAGCTGTAGTGGATTGCCAAAAGAGGATGGTGAACTTCAATGATCCATCAAGAAAAGGAGTAGAGTTCATGGGAGAAACCATAGTTCCAAGAAAACTTGGGTTAAACTCTTTTGAAATAATGATGGAAGATGAAGAGGTAGTGCCTATCGAAGGTATTTTGGATGAGGAGGAAACTCGGGAAGAAAAGGATATACCAGTGGTAAATGAGTATTTGGATGTATTTCCAGAAATCTTACCTGGGTTACTACCGAAAAGAGAAATTGACTTTGAAATTGTATTGGCTCTAGATACCGAACCAATATCTAAGACACCATACCGGATGGCACTGGCTAAGTTAAAGGAGCTAAAGACCCAATTACAAGAACTCTTAGATCAGAAATTCATAAGACCAAGTGTGTCGCCATGGGGCACCTATCCTATTTGTAAAGAAGAAGGAGGGATCTATGAGATTATGTATCGATTATCATGAGCTAAACAAGGTTACAGTCAAGAATCGATACCCCTTACCGAGGATTGATGATTTGTTTGATCAGCTCCAAGGAGCTTGCGTGTTTTCACGCATTGATTTGTGCTCAGGATATCATCAACTAAAAATAAAGCCTGAAATGTACCAAAGATAGCTTTTCGTACCCGTTATGGACATTACGAATTTCTGGTGATGTCATTTGGACTGACCAATGCACCAGCTGCATTTATGGATCTTATGAACAGGGTCTACAAGCCACTTCTGGATAAGTGTGTAATCGTCTTTATAGATGATATTTTGATATACTCCAAGAATAAGGAGCAACATGAGGAACATCTTCGGATGGCATTACAAACTTTGAGGGAAAACAAGCTGTACGCCAAATTACCCAAATGTGACTTTTGGTTGGATAAGATATCTTTTCTTGGACATGTTGTAACAGGAGAAGGGATATCAGTTGACCCAGAAAAGATTAAGGATGTAGTGGAGTGGAAAAAGCCACAAACAGTTACTAAAGTGAGAAGTTTCGTAGGATTAGTTGGCTATTATCTCAAGTTTGTGAAAGATTTTTCAAATATAGTTAAGCCCCTGACTCAGTTGACACAAAAGAGCAAAAGTTTTTTTAGACGGATAAATGAGAACAAAGTTTTCAAGAGTTGAAACAACGGTTGGTATCGGCACCAATCTTAGTTCTGCCAGACCCGAAAAAGTCTTATACAGTGCATAGTGACGCTTCAAAGAATGGCCTTAGATGTGTACTAATGCAAGAAGGAAAGGTTATTGCCTATGCCTCTCGACAGTTAAGACCTCACGAGCAGAACTATCCTACGCTTGATCTGGAATTGGCCGCAGTTGTCTTCACCTTAAAACTTTGGAGACATTATCTGTATAGGCAAAGGTGTGAAGTATACACAGATCACAAAAGTCTTAAGTATTTATTCACACAGAAGGAATTAAATATGAGGCAAAGAAAATGGTTGGAACTGATAAAGGACTATGATTTGGGAATAAATTACTGTCTAGGGAAAGTGAATGCAGTTGCAGATGCCGTAAGTCGGAAAAATTATAGAGAAGTAGCTGCTTTAATCACAAGTCAAAAGAGATATAATCAGAGATTTTGAGAAGTTGATAATCGAGTTCATAGACCAAAATGCGGAGCTTGAAATAGCTAATTTGATATTGGAACCAACCTTGATTGAAAGTATCAAAGAAGCCCAAAGGTTTGATGAAATAATACAAAGGATCAAAACGAAAACTCAAGAAGGAAAATAGTTGGACTTTGCGATAGATGATGAAGATGTGGTCAGAATGAAAGGAAAAATGTGTGTGGCCGAAGATGGGGAACTAAGAAGAGAGATAATGAGTGAAGCCCACAACTCCGGTTACACTATGCATCATGAAGGTACCAAGATGTACCAGGAATTGAAAAGCCACTATTGGTGGAATGGCATGAAAAGGATATTGCAGACTATATAATGAAGTACCCAGTTTGCTAACAAGTGAAAGTAGAACACCAAAGGCTAGGAGGATTATTAAAGCCTTTACCTATCCCTGAATGGAAGTGGAATCAGATATCCATGAACTTTGTGTGTGGTTTTTCAAAGACTTCCTTGGGTTGTTACGCAGTATAGATAATAGTGGATCGATTAACTAAATCAGAACACTTCATACCCATAAACATGACATATTCAATGGACAAGTTAGCTAAGATCTACATTCGGGAGATTGTACGGCTACATGGCATACCAGCAGGAATCATTTCAAATAGGGACCCCAGATTCATGTCCAAGTTCTAGATAAGGTTATAGAAGAGCTTGGGTACAAAGTTGAACTTCAGTACTACCACCTTGAGATAGATAGACAGTCTAAGCGGACAATCCAAACCTTAGAAGACATGTTAAGAGCTTGTGTTTTGGAATTCAGAGGAAACTGGGATAACCATATACCCCTCATCGAGTTTGCTTACTATAACAGCTATCACTCGACTATTCAGATGCCACCCTACGAAGCCCTATATAGACGGCATTGTAGATGGCCTCTGGAAAAACTTGCTATCGGGCCAGAATTGGTACAAGAAGCAGCCAACAAGGTGAGGGTGATCCAACAGAAAATGAAAGAAGCTCAAGACAGGTAAAAGAGTTGGGCGGATTCAAAGAGAAGAGAACTAGAATTCCAAGTAGATGACTACGTGTATCTAAAGATAAATCCAATTAAGAGCATAAGAAGAGTACGAACCCAAGGGAAACTAAGTCCGAGATATATTGAACCGTTTGAAATCTTGGAAAGAGTTGGAGACTTAGTGTACCAGCTGGCCCTATCACCAAACTTATCAGGAGTTCATAATGTGTTCTATGTGTCGGTATTAAGGAAATATGTACCCGACCCTAAAAAGATTTTGGAATTGGAACCCATTCAGCTAAAGGAAAATCTGACCTATGAAGAACATCCCATAAGGATTCCGGATAAGAAAACCTAAAAGCTACGGAGCAAGGAAATTCAGTAATGCCTCCGAGGAAGCAACTTGGGAAGCTAAAGAGGAAATTCGAAGAAAGTACCCCGAGTTGTTTGAAAGACAAGGTACGTCAGTTCAGTTTTGAGGACAAAACTCTGTATAAGCTGGGAACGTTGTAAACCCCGGTTTTCCTAGTAACCAAGTAAATTTCGGAAACCAGAAACCAAAACCCTAAATCAGATTAGTTTAAGCTTATGAGAGAAACCTAGGAACCCTGGATCTGGCTTTGCATCAGTTTCAAACTAAAAGAACTTTCGTAAAATAATTTAATGTGGAATATTGCTTTAAAGTATATTTCAAACCATAAAAAGATCTGATTTCGAAAAAATTTTTATTCCGGGCCTTCCGAGATCCATTATGGAAAAGCAAGCCTCGAAACTCGAAATTCGAAAAAATATTCTAGAATACTCTTTATAACCGAAATTTAATAAGGATTTCAAAAATATAAACTTTATAATTTTTCGGTTTATAAAAATTATAGATATAGCCTTTTCTTGTATTTTCTTTACTACCAGTAAAATAATTGTCTAGTTTACTATTCATTACTATTACAAGTACAACCTACTACACTCACAAGCCACTTTCTATTCTTACATCCTTACAAACACTTAATTATATTTTCTTTTCCAAGAAATTTTTGCCTCTTAACAATTATTACATAATTTACAAAACAAATTGAATTTAAACTTCTTTTCTTCCTTCCCTCAAACCAGCGCAAACGCACCAACCCTCTCCCCCCCCCCCCCCCCCCCCCCAAATTAATTTATTTTCTTCTTTATTACAATTATACAAACCCTAATTTACCCTACTATATATATTCTTTTACTTTTCTCTCTCTTCATTTACTTCATTTGCTTTCAAAAATTACACAACTCTCTCTCTTTTACCTCTCATTACCAAGACCCTCTAGCTCACACACACACAAGTTCATTTCTTCTTCATTTTCCTCTTAATTCAAACCTTAGGTGATGAATCCTAAACCTTTCCTACATTAAATCTTGTAATGGTAAGATTATTCATGAGTGTTTTCATGTTTAAGTCCCCATGAGCTCTTGCTAGGATCAAGAAAATGCTACTACATGAATATCAAGCCATCACAAGAGTAGATCTTGTTTAAATGAGTTTTTGTTGGATTATCTTATGTTCATGCATATAATAGTAGAGTAAAGTAGAGATCTTGCATAAAAATCCATATTCATGTTTTCAAACTCATTTCATGCAACATAAGTAGTAGATCTAGCATTTAGATGTTCATATTATACTTGACATTCATGATCTCATGAATATTTTTTGTTTTAATGCATTAATGCCCACAAAAGGTTTTATCTTGTTTATATAAATATGGTAGTTAGTAAATCTTTAGTTAGATGAGACAAGAAACTTAAAAAGAAAAACTTTTGTTTGAAATGTTCAAAAGAAAAATTCGTATGACTTCAAAACTATACTTTAAAAACTCTTTTATCAACTCTAAAACTTGTGTTTTATATGAAATATGAAGCGTATAGGTAATAGATATCATTAAGTAATGATTTTTATAATTTCAAATGGGATTTACTAAGAAAAATATGCAAAACAAAGAGTGAAAATATGATAGGAAATTTTGAGTTACTAGTCAACTTAAGAAATTCGTAATTTTGGAATAAGGTCATAAAAACACCTATTTTCCAAACTCAAAATGAAAGTTTTATTTAAGAAATGAAGTCCTTAAGGGATAGGTATAATAAAGCCTTAAATTTTAATGTATTAAATAAGTTTTTCTCAAAGAAATCATTCAAAAACTAATTTTCCAAAAATTTGGATTTTAGAATAAACCCTATTTGAAAACATGTTTATAAAATATAAAATGGGAATTTTCATGTAGAAATGAAGGTCTTAAGTAATAGATATAATGAAGACTCAATTCTAGCAAAGATAACTAGAAATTCCTAAGTAATAATTCCAAAACAAAAGAGATTTATCAAAGTCATGAAACTAGATTTCTTAAGAATATGTATTCTTGGAGTCTTACAAAATAAAGAAATTCTAAAATCTTATTTTGGTAAATACCATCAAGAGCATGCATACATTAAACTCATAACATGCCATTCATGATAGGAAATCATCAATATTGCATGTATAATTGACAAAGTAGAGAAAATTCAAACATTCACAAAACTATTTTCTTTTAAATTGATTTTGCTACTAATCAGAACTGATCCTACTGTTTCATGATCCAAACATTTTCCAAAATTGGAAACAATATTAGAATTAGATATATATTTTGAAGTAGATAGAAATCGATATATAATTTGCGAAATTCAGAGTAAAATGACCAAGTTGTGGCCGTTTTAAGTCGAAACTTTCGCAAATAACGAGAGTTACGAATTTACTAGTTTTGTTAAATAGTTTGGATTAGTTAAGTGATGAAATACTTATTAGGGTATTTCTTCCTTTTTAGGTGACCTCGAAATCGATGATTCCCTACCATCGGATTACTATTATTAAAAGACCGGTGATCCAATGGCCGAGTGAGTATTACTTCCGATTCCATTTATTGTATGTGATTGTAATGATAGTTGCACTAGTTATTTGGTAAAGATAAAATGGATATGCATGATGGGGATGAATGGGAATTTTGTATGGTTATTGTTGATATGAGAAATGGAATATAAGAATATCGAATCCGAGTGATTAACTATTGCTTGTATAGATGAATTAGGATTGACTATCTACGATTATTGATTGATCACTTAAAGAATTGGTATAATTGACTATTCGTAATTGAAAATAAATATGGACTCATTCATATCATAAATGGGGATGGAGCATTAGCATTAGCATTGGTTGGTTGTCTGTGATCCTAAACGGTGTAAGAGTTAGTTAATCGTGATCCATAAACGAATTAATGAGTTGGTTAATCGTGATCCGCAAACCAAATTATAAGTTGGTCGACCGTGATCCTAAATGGCATATTTGAGTAGTACCGCAGTATTCATTAATCTGCTATCTCGGGATGGAGGACGAAAGTCCATCCACATATGATTTCTGGCTGGTCATATGTTTGTTGATTCCATATATTTGATGCATATCACTTATCTGGCTAATCACTTGTTTGCATGATGTGTTATAAATCTGATCTTGGAAGTTCTTACTCACTAAGCTAATGTAGCTTACGTCCCTATAGTTTTTATTTGTTGTAGCACGAGTTCATGTGGCTTAGACTGAGGCAACCTACAGCATAGGTACAGGAGCTAGGAGTTTCCCCTAGAAGTTGTGTTCAGTTTGTTTAGACTTCCATAGGAAACGAAGAGAGTCTAGATGACTATAATAGACCTCTAAATAATATTCTTTTGCGGGGGAATGCCCTCTTAGATTTTGTAACTAATTACATATGTGTTTTGATTTATTTTCTAATGCTATTGAATGCCAAATTAAACTCTTTAACTCCATCGGTTTGAGAATTCTATTGTCACAAAGGGACGCCTTACATCTATACAAGACTCTCGAAGGACTTAGGTAGTAAATTGTAAGTCTTATATGGCATATGGCAGACTTTTATGTTTATGATACCCCTTGGGGCGTAACACACTTGATCTCAACAAACTCGAAGAAAAGATCTTCATTGAGTTTCTCTTTGAAAAATCCACTTTGAGTGAAACTCATGAGGTACTTGACCTTCATGATGTTCCTACCCCTCCGAGCTACATGACACCAATAGTAAAGTACCTAAAAGAAGAAACCTTACCCCCATACAAGATAGGCACTAAGAGACTAATGTATAAAGTATCCAACTACACTCTAATCAATGGAATCCTATACAAAAGGGGTTTCAGTTTTCTCCTATTACGCTACTTGCACCTAATGGAGGGACAGTAGGTCTTGGGAGACCTTTATGCTGGGGGTGCAGCAACCACATTAAGGCCTGATCACTATATACCTAGGTTGTTCGTGCTAAATACATCCAACCTACTGTGCAAACTAATGCCAAAGAATATACACAATGATGTGAGCAACTTCAAGAGATTGCCTCCATTGATCATGCCCTTAGTAAAAATCTCCACTGCCTCACCAGCCCATAGCCCTTTACCATGTAGGGGCAAGATATTCTCATTCCTGTCCCTGCCTCGATTAGATAGAGGAAATTCATCATAGTAGGGTATGATTATTTCACAAAGTGGATGAAAGCTAAGACAGTAGCGAAGGTCACAAACAAAAATGTCCAATACTTTCTCTACAGTGATATCTTGGTCAAGTTTGGAGTCCCACACTCTATCATAATGGACAACGAAAAACTGTTCAATTTGAAGAGAATCAAGAATTTTAGTGCCAAGTATAAGATCACTACAAATTACACTTTAGGGGCCCACCCCCAATTGAATGGTCAGGTCGAAGCGATCAACAAAACCATAATGCAAAGCCTAAAGGCTAGGGTAAATAGAATGAGCAGTAAATGGGCAAATAAACCCCTCAACATACTATAAGGCTACCGTACCACTAGACGAACCATAACAAAAGAAACCCCTTTCTGACTAGTGTTCAGATTTGAAGCTATTATATCAATTGAGCTCGATCTCCTGAACTTCCAAGTCTAGTCATATGATGAGCTCACTACTTAGGGTGGGATTTCGCTTTAAAAATACAACTTGAAGTGGAACCTTTTCAAATTTTATAAACTAATTGGTTCTATCCAACTTCGATTAGCAATTACCAACAATAATGGCAAGCGCACCTATCGAAGTAGTATAGGAAGAATTAAGTTGAATCCCAAAGGAATGGTAGCATTTATCATACTCATATTTCCTCTATCATCTTAACCAAAGAAAAAATTCAGCAAATCATGATGAAAATAGAAGTTATGCTAGTGTTAATGATATTCACAAATGTTTTCCAAGCAAAATTAGGAAATCGGTTTGCAATTATGCAAGACAACAGCCAGAATTTTCTTATGCTAGTGTTAATGATATTCACAAATGTTTTCTAAGCAAAATTAGGAAATCAGTTTGCAATTATGAAAGACAACAGCCATAATTTTCTTTACCAACTCCTTATCATGTGATTTCTTGAAAACGAACTCAGAGAGAGAGTTATTTGCTAAGGTATTTGCACTGTTGGATTCACTGAGGTAAACTAAAGTCTATCTCAAGGTTAGTAGCTCTAGATCTTAACTAGACTACTAGAATCTTTTTGCAAGCTATCATCGACCTCGATCCACATAAAGTTTAAAAATCCAATGCTTTTAAAACCAACTCAATGAGTTTCAAAACAATTTGCATAAAGTCTTCGCCCATCCTCTCTCTCGATATTTAGAATCGACTCCATTAGTAGCCACAGATTTATTTAAAAGAATGACCTCTCAACCTATTCAGTTGAAATCAAACATGAATGTAATTCGTGCACCACACAATTAGACCTACAAAATTAAAGTTAAGCTACTGATTACAAACACCAATCAATATTGAATTGAAAGTGCATTTGAAATCACATAAATCAGGATTTGGATTCACAAACCCTAAGCTGTGTGAGATTGTTTCTCCATAGAATTAGAAATTATGAACATTATTTGAAGAAATAATATGGAATTGATAAAAAAAATATTACAATTCAGCAGAGAATCTTACAGAAATTACAAACAATGGGTTAAAATGATTTTACCTAAGAAACCTTGAGACTTTCTAAAGCAAGAAGAAACAAGATTTTTTCAATCTAGAAATTCTCTCACTACGCTATGTTAATTATTTACATTGTATAACCTATTTATTACAACATTGTGCACGCTTATTTATAGGACAAGGGCACGAAAAAGAATGAAGATTTTATTACTGATGTGGTAGATTTTTTATAATGGAAAGCAAATTCTTTATCCATGCATGCATTTGTATCGCTACTAAAACAATTGATCATTGAGGGGTAAGTCAAGTGCTCAAGTACTGCATTGAAGATAAGGCTAGATTTAAGCTAATGAAATGCTATCATTTCAGTCCATTCTTCTATCGAAGCTAAATTGAGTGCTTTTGAGGGCTCGATTGTTTTGATGGTTTGAGTTACGACACAAGTAAGGAAAAGGTTTATACATTCCTACAACAACTATCGCAGTTCAGGTTTAGGGCGCAACAGAAACTTTCTTCAATTTTGGGCTTGATCTTCTCAGAACAATTGTCGATGGTCATGTCGAAGGCTAAATTTAAGGCGAGACAAAACAAATTTTGCTTGTTTTTGCCTTATATTATGGCCTCAATCGGTGTAAAACAGACCACGACATTTCTATTTTTACTTTTGTTGCTATTTTGCTCTAAATCTAATTAAAAACTTTTCAATTCTTCTTCTTTTGATTCAAGGAGCTGAAAAACAACAATTTGACATTAAAAACGCCAAATCCATAGGAATTTAATCAAAAACTCATTAAAATAAGCTTGAATTTATATAAAAATAATCGAATAAAATTGACTTATCACTCATCAACAAAGTTGACATAAGGTTTGAACTAGACGCAATAGAAGACATGAGACATAGTGAGCAAAAGGGTGGTAGCTTACCAACAAAGGACTGCCACAGATTACAACAAAAAAGTTAAAGAACAAGGTCTTCCTCCCTAGAGACCTTGTATGCAGAAAGCTAGAGGCAATGGGATCCAAAGAGGCTCAAGTAAAACTTGTCTTGAATTGGGAAGACCCAGTCACAGTAATAGAGGCCTTAGGGAACGGATTGTACGAACTAGAAAAACTAGAATGCGAGTTTATCACCAAAACCTATAACGTAAATAGCTTAAGAAAGTTCTTCGAATAAATATGACCAGTTCCCACCACATGTGTGTAAAGCTCAAAACATGATCTTGTAAACTCATGGAAGAAGTTATGAATGAAATGAAAATTCAATGACAATGCAATTTTTCTTACTTCTACTTTAAACTAAAAATCCCCAATGAGAAAGTTATGTTTAGAAGGGGCCTTGGGAGTCTAAAGAACTCTGCCCCTTTATGCTGGTAGAGCTCGGGCTATTCCTCTCAAGAGCTCGGGTAACTCTCTCTCAAGGGTAAGTCCGACAAAGAGCTTGGGTAACTCTCTCTTAAGAGTAACTCTCCCCAAGAGCTTGGATAACTTCCTCTAAAGGGTAATTCCCTTTCAAGGGTACCTCCCCCAAGAGCTTGAGTAACTACTGTAAACCCCTAAAGTTTTATGATCAGTTTAGCTTAAACCTTAATTGAAAAGTCAAACGAAAAACTTGAAGTCAACAAAACCCTAGTTAGACGAAATGGTTTAAGTCCGGTAATCCCGTATAAACAACCCTAAGAAAGTAAGTAAGAGATTAGTATGTAGAATAGTTCATAATTACATAAGGAAGCTTAAAAAGATCAAATTAGTAAAATCACGAATCGTTTGGAACCCTAACGAATACAGTTCTTGAAAAACATGTCCTAAGGCTTAAAATAGTAAAAGTATTTCGAATATACTGTTAGACTCGTAAAAATATAAGGTTTTGAAAAATATTAGTTTTTTAATTTTTTCGTAAGTAAAAATATTAGATATTGCAATTATACGCGTATTTTCTTACTACCGGTATTTTATTAGTCATATCTACTTTACATTACATTATTCATTACTATTCTACACTATTCTTTTATCTCTACTTTTTCTAACACCTACTCTTACAACACCATAACCTATTACCTTTACTTTTTACCTTTCCCATAACTTTATTTCATATCTACCTTACTTATTATTTATTTAATAAACAAAAATACAAAAAAATAAAACACTCTCTCTCTCCTTACTCCTTTGGCCGGCGCATCACCCTCTCTCTCTTCCTCAATTTGTTTTATTTTTTCTTTATTTAAATCATACAAAAATTCACTCCTCATTTCCTATAAATACCCTCCTCCTCTTTCATATCTTTCACACAATTACTACCCACAAATTTACTACCAAAGCTCTTCAAAAATTTCCTCTCAACACTCTCTACAAATACTCTCTCAAAATAATCTCAAACCACCTTCTACATATACAAAACCCATTCCCACATGATACTTCAAAAACCCTCTTTAAGTAAACTTTTTTTTATACATTCTTCTTCTAATGCCATGTAACTTTACATGACCATGGTGTAAGTTGCCAAAAAACTAAATGTTATGAAAGCTACACTATGTTCATGTATTGTTCTTGTTCATGAATATCTATTTGTGTTTATGTTGTTATTTTACATTGTTCATATTATTATTGTTATTATATCTAACTAAGTATTATTATATATCTACATATATATTCTTCTATTTGTGTTTATGTTGTTATTTTACATTGTTCATATTATTATTGTTATTATATCTAACTAAGTATTATTATATATCTACATATATATTCTTTAGAGCATATAAGCTTACTTACAATATATTTATTTTCATGCAAATTAATTTATTTATTTCTTGTTGTTTTAAGAACAGTCTCTAGTCTTAGACTTGTCCTCATCAAGTCAAAACAATTTTTCTTTCTTTTATTTTATTTTATTTCTTTCTTTTGGGACTATTCTACTTCTTAGTCCCAAGAGCCTTGAAGAAGCTAAGACTTCCAATACTTGACTTTATTTATTATCTATGTTATTTTGCTTGTTATTGTCACGCCCCGTAGGGTATCCTAAACGTAACAGCCCGCCACATACTAAATAAGACTCTCGAGTTCCCAACCCGAGCCCTTCGGGAGCCTTAAGTAGATGTAAAGCGTTCCTTTACGATAATAGAATACTTCATCAAATGGAGTTAAACAGTTTAAAGTGGCATTCATTAGCCATAGATAATAAACCAAAACGCATAATTATATTTTACAAAGTCTAAGGGGCATTCCCTCGCAAAATAATATCAAGTCCATTACAGTCATCCAGAGTCCTTTAGTTTCCAACGGAAGTCTATACAAAAAGAATGGATTAAACTTCTATGGGAAACTCCTATCTCCGGTACCTGTGCTGTGGCTTGCCTCGGCCTAAGCCAGATAAACTCGTGCTGCAATAAGTAAAAACTATGGGGGCGTAAGCTAACTAGCTTAGTGAGTAATAACTTCCATAACACAATTAAGTACAATTCACTCAAACAAGTAATTATTCAAACAAGTGTATGCATCAAACAAATGATTTTAACAAACATATGACCAACCGGAAATCATATGTGGATGGACTTGCGCCCTCCATCCCGGGTTAGCAGATTCAATTTACAATTGAAGTCGAATATTCATTAATTCAATTCCTTTAGGTGACCAACAAGTATTCGCAGACATTCATCATAAGATACTAGCTAATCAGTCAATAGCTTAACACCCGGTTTCGATATTCCTTAAGTTCCAATTCACATATCAGCAGTAGACAACATATAATTCCCATATACCCCATCATGCATATCCGATTTCTTTTTATCTTTGCCTACACCACTAGTGCCACTACATTACAATCACATTCATTAAAAGAGAGTGGAAGTAAAACTCACTCAGCCATTGGACGCCGATCTTTCTATTAGTAGTAATGGGGCGGTAAGGTGTCGTCCTGCTCGAGATCACCTACCAAGTAAGAATAATCCTAATGAGATTCTCATCATGTAGCTAATCCAAACTATGCATCTAGACTAGATGAATTCGGAATTCTCGCTATTTGTGGAAGTTCCGACTTAAAACGGCCATAACTTGGTCATTTTAACTCGGAATTTCGCAAATTTTATATCGATCTCTATCTACTTCGAAAGATATATCTATTTCTAATATCAAATCCAAGTTTTGAAAATAGTAAGGCCACGGAACAGTGGGATCAGTTCTGTTCGGTCACTTTCTCCATTCCGAAAAATTGTTTCGCTTTTGATAAAAATGTTCCTAGTTAATGATTCATAGATGATTGGTACGGAAATGAATTCCTAGCATGAATGCCATGTAATGAACTCAATATATGCATGGTCATGATGATTTTGTGATAATAAACTCTTATGAACTCCTAAGTGTTAGAAAGTTCCATAAAGGTTATTTCTAAGAAACCATTCTTCCACTTTACACTCCTTAGGGTTTCTTTGATTTTTAATCTTGCAATTCACTTATTATCTAAATAAAAATGAGTTCCTAAAGTCTATATTAATCATGGCCTTCATTCATGCATAAAAATTCCCATTTTTCATTTGGTAAACATGTCTTTAAATAAGCTTCTTGTAAAAATCCGAATTTTGAAATTTCATTTTCTTGCATTTTTCTTATGGAAAACTTGTCTAATGCATTAAAAGTTGAAGCTCCAATATATACTATCTAAGGACTTCATTTAGCTTATAAAACAACCAATTTAGACTTAGATACTAAGAGTTCTTGTAGGCATGAATCTAAGTTACGAATTTGACTATTGGTCCACATATCATATTTTTCATTCTAACTCCACCACTTGTTTTACATTGCTATTATGCCTAAACTCATTCAAACTTATGAAAATCATTCCTTCAATATACCTATTCACATACTGTCACGCCCCGTAGAGTATCCTAAATATAACAGCCCGCCACATACTAAGTAAGACTCTCGAGTTCCCTACCCGAGCCCTTCGGGAGTCTTAAGTAGATGTAAAGCGTTCCTTTACGACAATAGAATACTTCAACAAATGGAGTTAAACAGTTTAATGTGGCATTCATTAGCCATAGATAATAATCAAAACGCATAATTATAGTTTACAAAATCTAAGGGGCATTCCCCCGCAAAAGAATAACAAGTCCATTACAGTCATCCAGAGTCCTTAGTTTCCAACGGAAGTCTATACAAAAGAATGGATTAAACTTCTATGGAAAACTCCTATCTCCAGTACCTGTGTTGTGGCTTGCCTCGGCCTAAGCCATATAAACTCTTGCTGCAATAGATAAAAACTATGGGGGCGTAAGCCAACTAGCTTAGTGAATAAGAACTTCCATAACACAATTAAATACAATCATTCAAGCAAGTGATTATTCAAGCAAGTGTATGCATCAAACAATGTGATCAACAAACATATGACCAACCGGAAATCATATGTGGACGGACTTGCGCCCTCCATCCCGGGTTAGCAGATTAAGGAATCCTGCGGTACGACGCCGTTTAAGCTCACAGTCAACTAACAATATTTCGTTTTATGGATCACAATTAACCAACAAATTCATTTTATGGATCACGATTAACCAACATATTCGTTTTATGGATCACAAAAAACCAACCAATGCGAATGCTCCAACCCCATCGTGATATGAATGGATTCAATTTACAATTGAAGTGGAATATTCATTAATTCAATTCCTTTAGGTGACCAACAAGTATTCGCAGACATTCATCATAAGATACTAGCTAATCAGTCAATAGCTTAACACCCGGTTTCGATATTCCTTAAGTTCCAATTCACATATCAGCAGTAGACAACATATATAATTCCCATATACCCCATCATGCATATACACTTTCTTTTTATCTTTGCCTACACCACTAGTGCCACTACATTACAATCACATTCATTAATTGAGAGTCGAAGTAAAACTCACTCGGCCATTGGACGCCGATCTTTCTAGTAGTAGTAGTCGGGAGGTAGAGTGTCGTCCTGCTCGGGATCACCTACCAAGAAAGAATAATCCTAATGAGACTCTTATTATGTAACTAAATCAAGATATACATCTAAACTAGATGAATTCGGATTTCTCGCTATTTGCGGAAGTTCCGACTTAAAACGGCTATAACTTGGTCATTTTAACTTGGAATTTCGCAAATTTTATATCGATCTCTATCTACTTCGAAAGATATACCTATTTCTAGTATTACTTTCAAGTTTTGAAAATAGTAAAGTCACGGAACAGTGGGATCAGTTCTGTTCTGCCATTTCTCAATTCTGAAAAATTTGTTTTACTTTTGATAAGAAATGTTCCTAGTTGATGATTCATGCATGAATGTTATGGAATAATTACTAACATGAATGCCACGTAATGGACTCAATATGTATGGTCATGATGAATTTGTGATAATAAACTCTTATGAACTCCTAAGTGTTAGAAAATTCCCTAAAGGTTATTTCTAAGAAGCTATTCTTCCACTTTACACTTCTTAGGTTTCTTTGACTTGTAATCTTGTGATCCACTTGTTATCTATATAAAATAAGTTCTCAAAGTCTATATTAATCATGGCTTCTTCATGCATAAAAATTCCCATTTTTCATTGGTAAACATGTTTTTAAACAAGCTTTTTGTAAAAATCCGAATTTTTGAAATTTCATTTTCTTGCATTTTTCTATGGAAAAACTTGTCTAATGAACTAAAATTTGAAGTTCCAATATATATTTTATCTAAGGACTTCATTTAGCTTATAAAACATGCCATCTAAGCTTAGATACTAGGTGTTTATATGGGCATCACCCAAAATTACGAATTTGACTACACTCCATAACTTAATATTTTCCATTCTAACTTCACTCCTTGTTTTTACATTTCTATTATGCCTAAACTCCACCTAAGTTTATAAAAATCATTCCTTCAATATACCTATTACACATACCCTTCATTTTTCTTATGAACATGAGTTTAAAAATGATTTGGTGTGTTTTTAAGGTAGGGTTTCCATTTCATCCGAATTCCTACATTGCTCATTTAACAAAACCTTTCCTTTTCAATGTTCTTGCTTTCTATATATGAAGATTCACTATCTAACACACCCTTACATGATCAAGACTATATTTTTATGATCATCAATGCATGTAAAACAAAATAAACATATGATCATGCATGTACATGAAGATGTGGATGTCCAAACTTAGATCTAGTATATATGATGCATGAATCATGGATCTCATGGCATGAACAACAATATATATGCAAGATCTCTACTTTACATGCATTAACAAGTTGATATTTCAAACAAAACTCATTCAAAGACTAGATCCACTTCTTGTGATGGCTTGAGATTCTTGTAGTATGTTTTCAAGTCCCTTGCTCATGCTCATTGGGATTTAAATGAGAAAACACACAAGAATGATCTGCCATTACAAGATTTGGGATGAACAAGACTTAAGATCAACCTACCAAATGATGGATTAAAGGATGAAATGAAGAAGACTTGAGTTGAAATTGTGGGGGAAGAGGGAGGGGAGCTCCGGCACTCTAAGAAAAAAAAAAAAGAGAGTTTTTCTCTTTGTAACAATTTGAAACAAGAAGAAAATGAAGAGAGAGAGAGAAAAATATGTATTTATATGAAGTGAATTAGGGTGTTAGATAAATAAATGAAGTAAAAATAAATAAATTGAGAGGGAAACTAAAAGGGGGGTGGGGGGGGGGGGGGGGGGGGGGGGGGGAGGGGGGGGGTTTGGGGGGTGGTTGCGCTGGCCACTTCAAGAGGGTGTGTGTGTGTGTGTTTGAATTTTTTATATTGCAATTTAGTTAATTAAAATGTAATAAATGTGATAATTGATTAAGAGACAAAATTTCTTGGAAAAGAAAATTGAAATGAGTAGTTGTAAGGATGTAAGAATAGGGTATAGGTAGTGTGTAGTGTAGGTTGTACTTGTGAATAGTAGACAAGATATCTACTTTACCGGTTGTACCGAAAAACGGGAAAAGCTATAACTGTAATTTTTATAGCTCGGAAAATTATAAAATTGATATTTTTGGAATCCTTATAAAATTACGGTTCTAATGAATATTCCGGAACATTTTTGTGAATCCGTGGTCCGGGGCACGCTTTTCCGTAATTGAGCTCGGGAAGACTCGGAATTGAAAAATTCCCGAATTTAAAACTTTCAAAGGTTTAAAATGTACTTTTAAACAATAATTCAACTTCATTTACTTTATAAAATTTCTTTTATTATGAAACCGAAGGAAAGCCAGATTTAGGGTTCCTAGGCTTCACTTACTAGACTCAAACTGGACCGGATTAGGGTTTCGCTTCCAACTTTTAGGGTTTCTTAACCATTGAGAATACCGGGGTTTACACATACCCTTCATTTTTCTTGTGAAAAATGAGTTTAAAAATGATTTTGGTGGTTTTTAAAGTAGGGTTTCCATTTCATCCGAATTTCCAACATTGCACATTTAACAAAACGTTTCCTTTTTCAATGTTCTTGCTTTCTATATATGAAGATCCACTATCTAACACACCCTTACATGAACAAGACTATATTTTTATGATCATCAATGCATGGGAAACAAAATAAACCTATGATCATGCATGTACATGAAGATGTGGATGTCTAAACTTTAGATCTACTATATATAATGCATAAATCATGGGTCTCAACAACAATATATATGCAAGATCTCTACTTTACATGCATGAACAAGTTGATATTTCAAATAAAACTCATTCAAAGACTAGATCCACTTCTTGTGATGGCTTGAGATTCTTGTAGTAGTGTTTTCATGTCCCTTGCTCATGCACATTGGGATAAATGGTGGAAAACACACAAGAATGATCTTGCCATTACAAGATTTGGGATGAACAAGCCTTAAAATCAACCTACCAATGGAGTCTTGAAGGAGAAAAGAGAAGGAAATGAGTTGAAAATGTGTGAGGAAGGGGGAGAGGGGCTCACGGCAACTAAGGGAGAGAAAGGAGAGAGTTTTTCTCTTTTGTAAAATTTTGAAACAAGTAAAATGAAGAGAGAGAGAGAGAGAACATTTAGTTTATATAATAAGTGGATTAGGGTTTAGCTAAATAAAATTGAGTAAAATAAATCAAATTGAGAAGGAAATAGGGGGGTGGGGGGCGCCGGCCACTTAGGTTGTGTGTGTGTGTGTGTGTTTGAAAATTTTGATATTTTGTAATTTAGTAAATTAAAATGTAATAAATGTGATAATTATTTAAGAGACAAAATTTCTTGGAAAAGAAAATTGAAATGAGTAGTTGTAAGGATGTAAGAATAGGGTATAAGTAGTGTGTAGTGTAGGTTGTACTTGTGAATAGTAGACAAGACATCTACTTTACCGGTTATACCGAAAACACGAGAAAAGTTATAACTGTAATTTTTATAGCTCGAAAAATTATAAAATTGATATTTTTGGAATCCTTATAAAATTACGGTTCTAATGAATATCCCGGAACATTTTTTTGAATCAGTGACTCGGGGCACGCTTTTCCGTAATTGAGCTCGGGAAGGCCCGGAATTGAAAAATTCCCAAGTTTAAAACTTTCAAAGGTTTAAAATGTACTTTAGAATAATAATTCAAATTCAATGACTTTAAAAAAAAAAATTTTATTATGAAACCGAAGGAAAGCCGGATTTAGGGTTCCTAGGCTTCACTCACTAGACTCAAACTGGATCGGATTAGGGTTTCACTTCCAACTCCCGGGGTTTCTTGACTACTGAGAATACCGGGGTTTCATGCCGGTGTAGAAAAGAAACCCTATGAACGCCGGTAGCTTTCCTCCCAGCGTTAAGAAAAATGCTACTATTCCTATCCTACGCCGTCTGTATGCCGGCGGCGTAGATTCTCCAGGAGGCGGCATACAATGTATTACAGAGTAAACTGGCAAATTTAAGTCCTAGGCCGGCGGCGTTCTTCACCAGAGATGCCGGCCTTTATTGCAGAAATTAAGAAAATAATCCAATTGATGCTAATCTTGTTCTAACACGAAATTAATCAAACTTAATCTATTTTTAACATAAACATAAAAGGCATTTTAGAATCTAGTGGCTTGTGAACACTTATGACTTAAAATTATTTAGTATATTACATTCTTATTATTGATTTTTATTTCAGTAGAATTCCAATATTTCTTATACATGTTTCTATTTCTGTATTTTTGAGTTCTATATTTTCGATAAGTTTCTTTTAACGCCTTAAGACGTAATAAAAGATTTAGAATTTTCACCTGAGCTTAATAAAATTGTAGGAGATATACCCAACCACAACAAGAACACGTCATGACTCCTTTAGGACCCGAGAACCAAGCGATACCTGAATCACCTAACCAAGGGGGAAATGCTTCAATAGAGATCGAACGGCTTACTAGTCAAATAAGAAGCTACATGCAACAGACTCAAGCCAGTTCAACGTCTACACCTATAAGATATGCGCAAGAAACGACGCAAGATGAGCCACCATCACCTCAATACCACCAAAGTCTCTTACCGTGCTTCATAAAGTGTAACCAGTATTTCGACGAAGCTTTTGGAAAACCCGATGAGGCAGAGGATTGGTTGGCACACATTGAGAGGTCCTTTAATGCTTTTGAAGTACCACACTGTCTGAGAGTCAATTATGGGACCTATATGCTCCGCTTACATGCCCGAGTATGGTGGGAATCTAAGGAAAGAAAGTTGACGCCTCCAATTACATGGGAAATGTTTAAATATAAGTTTTTGGACAAATATTTCCCCATGAGCTTAAGAGTCCAGTACAATGCAGATTTCCTCAATATCTCACAAAGAGATCATAGTGTGGAACAGTACGAAACTGAGTTCAATAGATTGTTGCAATATGCTCCAGAATCATATAAATAAAGTGAGGAGCTCAAAAGACAAGTGTTTCTGAATGGTTTGAAAGAAGATCTTCGGACTCGATTGGAGGAATTTGATATCAGGAGTTATCAAGGATTGCTAGAAAAAGCACAGATAATAGAAAATGCTCAAAGGAGAAGGCAAGAAAGAAATAAGAAGGAAATGGAGTTCTATGTTGCAATGACCTCGAGTCAAAATGTCAGAACACTTCCCTTAGATGATGACCCAAACAAGGAAGAAGACATAATATTGGATAAGCTACAATGTTGGAAATGTAAGGGACAGCATTACCCTATACGGTGTCTACGACTTCAATCCAAGTGTTACCTCTGTGGAGACCCAGTCACAAAGTTGAGAAGTGTCCCCAAAAGATAACCAACGCATGCTCTCTTTGCACAAAAGCGGGACATTTAGCTAAAACATGCCCTGAACGGGATAACTTACGTGTTGCTTCGCTAGATCAACCAAGGAAGAAGAAGAAGAGATATAATAGGAATAAAAGCAACAAAGGAAAAACGAATCGAAGTTCTTCAGGAACAACTACATCCGGAAATCTAGTCCATAACCCTCACACATATG
This sequence comes from Combretum micranthum, assembly GCA_024138025.1. NCBI lineage: Eukaryota > Viridiplantae > Streptophyta > Magnoliopsida > Myrtales > Combretaceae > Combretum > Combretum micranthum. The sequence goes on from JAMXBD010003323.1 coordinate 33,332, forward strand.
GAGTGTATGAAGAAGCTAGTGATGAGGAGCTGGAATCCTTTACCATGGAAGGAAGCAAGGATCAAAGATGCAACTCGGTATCAGGTTAGTGCTATACCCTTAGACTACCGCATATTCTTTCTTGTCATTCGAATCAAAAGAGATAGGTTGTTAGGAATACCCTTCGGATTAAATGGCTAGACTAAAAATAGGAAAGCCCGAGACTATTGAAAACTAGAATGAGCCAATGATAGAAACTAAAACAAACCTTGATTAACTTAACGAATTCCAAGACAATCCTCATACAACTTCTTGTAAATAAAGAACTTTGAAAGATCGAAATCTACGACGATTGCTAAACAAAAGTTAAAACTTCAGTAATCAAATCTCAATTACGAAACTCCATAAGATCTTCACAAGTAATAATTATACAATAAAGCAATGAGATCTCTTGATTTCAATCCCATCAAGATGATCATGATGATAAGAATTTAAAACGATGATGACTATATTGTTTAAGGAATATGAATCATAAAGCGCAATATTGTATATACAGCCACATAAGAATGGAGAAGTGAATCCACAACCTTCGTTGGTCAAAGTAATCGAGTCATGAAAGGTCGTGTTGTCGTGAATTGTCTAGTGCCGGTCGAGTCAAGTCGTCTATGGTCTCGAGTCAAGTTCGTGTCGTTTTCCAAAAGAGTTGTGTGAGTGAAGATTGGAATCGCTAAGCCAAATCTTATTAATTTGTATGTGCTATATTTCGTAAAATATCTATCATACGAAATTTAGAAATGATACAAACCAAAGCATAAACCGGTACTAGAAATAAAATTCGAAAATTCACCATATTTTCTCGATAAACAATATACACGTAATAAGTTTTGCGGACAAAACTTTCTTTAAGGTGGGGAGGATGTAAGCCCCAAAATATTTCAGTAAATAATTCTAAGATGAACTTCTAAAATAAACCCTAAAAATCACTCTAAACTAAAACCAAAATTTCAACTAGTCCAAAAACATGAACGAATTCAGAAACTTCTTAATCTTGAGAAAACGAAAATCCTTAAACATAAAATGAGAACTCAACAGTCTTCAAATTCAAAATCACAACGTACAAAAAAATTCCATATTTAACTCCAATTTATAAAAACGGGTAATATAAAGCCCAAAAACAAATTATTAAAAAGCAAATAACAATTGACTTTCGAAAATATAACTCAATTCAGAAATTCCGAAAACGTTAAAAGATATTAAATACTTACAAAAATAAAATTTAAAATAAATTTCTCAAATTAAAAATGTTGTATAAACATAAATATCAGTTTCCAAATTGGCAAAGGTCTAAACTGGAAACCCTAACTGGAATACAATAGTGTAAGCCCGGCAATCTAGCGCCCCTAACCCTAGAGGCCGAGATGTAGTTTAAATATATAGATTGGCTCATAGTAATATAAGTTTGTTTAAAAATATCATATTGGTAAATTTTTGACCTATTTCGAACCCGTTCGGATATAGACTTCGAAAAGCGTGTCCCGGGGCTCGAGATATAAAAAATATACCAATAGTACTGTTAGACTCGTAATTTCATAAGATTTCTAAATATATCAGTTATATAATTTTTCGGGTTATAAAAGTTACAGTTATAACCTTTTATCGTTTTTCCATTACTACCGGTAATTGATTAGTCTTTTGCACTATTCATTTTTATTTCATTAAAAAATTTTCTTATTCTTATAAAGCCTTATATTTTTAGATAAATATTTTATATGTTATAGAAAATTTTGTTTTTCTAAAATTTAGTTAGTTCGGGCTTTTACGGGATCAGATTCTGTTTAAGACCCGATACTAAAAATAAAATAAATTAATTTAATAATTGAAAAATATTTGAAAAATATTTATATTTTCATAAAATAATTTTTTTTATAATTTTTCATGTTATAAAAATCATTTATAGTCCATATTCGCGTATTTCGATCATACCGGTAACATAATTGTTAAAATACTAAAATAATTCAAATAACTATTTAATTTTAATTATGAAAAATCTGCTACAAATATTTGGAATAAATTTTCTAATTTTATTTTATTTTGTTTTATTTTATTAATAAAGTACTTTTACAACCCATACCTTCAAGTACACTTTACACATATCACTTCCTTTTCACTCTAATCTTTTTACACATTATCCTACAATTCATGGCAGATTTTTGACTCATTCATGACTACCATTTTCCTTTAATTTACTCCTATTTTGACTAAAATTAATTATATTTTAATCCTTCTTCAAAAAGTTACATTACACATTAATTATACAATTCAAATTTGAATCAAATTTCAACAGAACTCTCTCTCTCCCTCCTATACAATTCACGTGCAGCACACACACACATTGGCTGCTTGTTTTATTTTTTTTCTCTTCTTTTATTCAATTAAAACACTCATTTTCTCTCACTCCTTCATTTACTCAATTTCCCTCTTTCATTCTTTAGTCTTTCTCTCTCATTTTTCCTCTCTTTCTTCTTCATTTCCTCTTGTTCCTCCATGAAAAACAAGCTGCCCCCTTCTTCTTCCATGGCTTCCACACCTATTTCTTAAATATTTCTAAGCAAATCTTCTTCCCAAAACTCCATAGGTGATATAGGTAAAGTGTAATGAAGGTTTTATGCATCAAATGACCTTCCATAAGTTTAAAAGCTTAGGATGATGATGCTAATAATGAAACACTTCTTTTCTCTACTTTTATTATCTTGTATTTCAATTATTTTCTTGTTTAAAGTTGATATGTTTTGTAGATCTAAATTTTTGTAGCTTTGATTTTCGTTTATGCCATGGATCTTGTTATTTAAGTTGTTATCTTTGTTATTTTTTATGATTTATGTATAGATCTATCATCCACATGTCTATCTTAGTGATTCATGCATTTAAAACTAGTTTAGAAGACTAGATCTAGTGTTTTGAGTTCATAAATGCATTAGATCTTTGTTTATGTTCATGAACAACTTGCTATAGTGTAAGCCCTAGAAAATTTCAGTAAATAATTCTAAAGATGAACTTGGGAAATAAAACCCTGAAAGTCACTTCGAATTAAAACCGGACTTCGACAAGTCCTAAATTCCGAACGAATCTGGAAATTTCTGAATCGTGAGAAAAATAAGAAACCTCAGAAATAAAATAGCAACCCAATATACTTCCATTCTAAAACCTCAACGTACAACAAATTTTATATTTAACTCCAACTTATAAATTCGAATATAATAGAGCCCTAAAACAAACTGTTAAGAAGTGAATAGTGATTAACCTTCGGGAATAAAACTCAATCCAAAAGAAATTCCGAGAACGTCGTGAGATATTAAATACTTATGAAAATCGACCTTAAAATAAATTTTACCAATCAGATAAGTCATATAAGTATGAAATATCAGTTTTTATATTGGCAATGGTGTAAACCGGAAGGTTAACCGGGAAACCTGAGTCTCCAAAACTCCCAAGAAACTCAGTAACCTAGATCCGGCAATCTCGTATTTCTAAATCAAGGAGTTGGAATAAGAGGAAAAGATGTAATCGGTTCGTATTAAGTCTAGGATGCTTTGGAAAGATGAGATTAACGAATTTTCGATCTATTCCAATCCAGTCAGGTACCGACTTCGAAAAGCGCACCCTGAGATCGGCAATATTAAAAATATGTTATTAATGCCGTTAGAATCATGTTTTATAATGATTTTTAAAATATTAGTTTTATAAGTTTTCAATAGCTAGAATTTCCTGATTTTTGCAAATTTATCTGTATTTCTATAATACCGATAATTAGGGGGTCTTTCAGTACGACCTACCACTATTCATTACATAATTTTACTTTTATTTTATTTTATTATTATTTTTGTAATATATACCCTAGCTTCGTAGTAATCGAATAAACTTCGAAAACCGAAGAACGAAACCCTATATCAGTCTAGTTCAAGCTTAGTGAGGGAGCTTAGAAACCCTAAATCCGGCATTCCTTCGGTTTCATAATAAAAGAAATTTTATAAAGTAAATGAAGTTGAATTATTGTTCTAAAGTACATTGTAAACCTTTGAAAGTTTTAAATTCGGGAATTTCTTAATTCCGAGCCTTCCCGAGCTCAATTACGGAAAAGCGTGCTCCGGATTCAGAAAAATGTTTCGGAATATTCATTAGAACCGTAATTTTTTAAGGATTCCAAAAATATCAATTTTTAATTTTTCGAGCTATAAAAATTACAGTTATAGCTTTTCCCGTGTTTTCGTTACAATCGGTAAAGTAGATGTCTTGTCTACTATTCACAAGTACCACCTACACTACACACTACCCATACCCTATTCTTACATCCTTACAACTACTCATTACAATTTTCTTTTCTAAGAAAATTTGTTTCCTAATTAACTAATACAAATATCACATTTTATTACACAAAATACAAACTTTCAAATTTCATCACACACTCACACAACACCACCACCCCCTCGGCCGACGCCCACTTCCCTTTCCCCCTCTCAATTGTTTTATTTTTGCTATTTTTAATCAATCAAAAACCCTAATTTATTTCATATATAAGCTTCTTTTTCTCTCTCTCCCTTCATTTTTCACTCTTCTAAAAATTGTTCAAAGTAGAAAACCCTCTCTTTCTTCTCCATTTGTACCGTGACCTCCTCCTCCTCCCACACTCACACACACAACTCAACTCCACTTCATTTTATCTCCAAATCTTCTTTAGGTGATGATTCTAAACCTTATTCCCATCTTTTCTTGTAATGGCAAAGCTATTCATGTGTGTTTTTCACATTTAATCCCAATGAGCATATGCTAGGGACATGAAAACACTTGTACAAGAATATCAAGCCATCACAAGAAGTGGATCTAGAGTTTAAAGGAGTTTTGTTGAGATATCATTATGTTCATGCACGTAAAGTAGGAATCTTGCATAGATCTTTATCTTCATGCCATGAAACTCATGATTCATGCATTATATTTAGTAGATCTAGTGTTTAGACATTCACATCTTCATCTACAATTATGTTCATAAGGTTATTTTGATTTTCATGCATTGATGATCATAAAAATGTAGCCTTGAATTATGTATGGATAGGTTAGATGATAGATCTACATGAATAGAAGACTAGAAACTTGAAAAGGAAAGTATTTGGTTAGAAATGCTTAGATAAAAATTCGGATGATTTTGGAAACCTACCCTAAACACCACCTAAACCACTTTAAAACTCATGTTTTGGATAAAAAATGGAAGGTATATGTAATAGATGCCCTTAAGGAATGATTTCATAAGTTTAGATGAGTTTAGGCATGAGTAAAATGTAGAACAAGTAGTGGAGTTAAAATGAAAAATATTGAGATAGTGAGTTATAGTTAAATTCGTAATTTGGAATCATGCCTACATGAACACCTAGTATTTAAGCTTGAATTGCATGTTTTATGAGTCAAATGGAGTCCTTAGACAATAGATATAGTAAAGCTTCAATTTTGATGCATTAAGCAAGTTTTCTCATAAAGAAAATGCAAGAAAAGGAAATTTTCAAAATTCGGATTTTTGTGAAAGGCATGTTCAAAGACATATTTTCCAAATGAAAAATGTGAATTTCTATGCATAAATGAAGGTTATAATTAGTATAGACATTGAGAACTCATTCTTATTTAGATAACAAGCAAATTCCAAGGATAAAATCATAAAAACACTAGGAAATGTAAAGTAGGAAAGAATAGCTTGTCATAGGTGATTATAGAATTCTTACTAAATAGAAGTTCATAAGAGCTCATCATCAAAGATCATCAAAACCATGCATATATTGAGCTCATTTCATGAAATTCATATTAGGAATTCATTCATTTACCATCTATACATAAATCATCAACTGGGAACATTTTTATCAAATGCGAAACGATTTTTCGGAATTGAAAAAGTGACAGAACAGAACTGATCCCACTGTTCCGTGACCTTAATGTTTTCAAAACTTGAAAATAATACTAGAAATAGATATATCTTTCGAAATCGATAGAGATCGATATAAAATTTGCGAAATTCCGAGTTAAAATGACCAAGTTATGGCCGTTTTAAATCGGAGCTTCCGCAAATAGCGAGAATTCCGACTTTGTGTAGTTTAGATGTATAGTTTAAATTAGTTTAGTGATGAGAATCTTATTAGATTATCCTTGTTTGGTAGGTGATCCCGAGCACGATGATACCGTATTATCGGACCACCATTATTACGAGACCGGTGTACCATGGCCGAGTGAGTTCCTCTTCTGATTTCAATTATTGCTTGTGATTGTAATGATAGCCGCACTAGTTGCTAGGTAAAGATAAAAAGAATGATTACGTATGATGGGGTTAATTGGGAATTATGATTGTCTGTTGTTGATATGCGAAATTGAACTTAAGGAATATCGAAACCGGGTGATAAGTTATTGTTTGTGTAGAGATGAGTTAGAATGGATTGTCTGCGAATATTGCTTGGCCACCTAAAGGAATTGGATTAATCTATTATTGGACCTCAATTATAATTGAACTCATTCATATCACGATGGGGATGGAGCATTAGCATTTGTTGGTTTTTCGTGATCCACAAAACGAATATATGTTGGTTAAGCGTAATCCATAAAACGAATATATGTTGGTTAATCGTGATCCATAAAACGAAATGTTGTTCAGTTGACCGTGAGCTTAAACAGCGTCGTACCGCAGGATTCGTAAATCTGCTAACCCGAGATGGAGGGCGCAAGTCCATCCACATATGATTTCCAGCTGGTCATATGTTTGTTGAACTCACTCGTTTGATGCATTTCACTTGGTTGATAAATTACTTGCTTGAATGTTTGTATTAATTGAGATTCGGAAGTTTTCACTCACTAAGCTAGTGTAGCTTATACCCCAATAGTTTCCTGTTGCAGTATGAATACCTTTGGCTATCTTCGAGGACCCGGGGACATCAGGTACAGCTCTTAAAGGTTGAGGAGCTTTTGTTAAGGCCGCGACCAAAAAGTAGAAATGGAATGCTAATCCTGTTTCCCGGAACTAGTGTCTGAAGGATGATACGAGGAATTTTGTAAGCTTGAGAATTATTAGCGTTGTTATCGGGGGTATGCCCCGTAGTTCATGTAATAGAATAATTCTCTGTAAGACGGTCATGATTTATGTTCTTGCTACTATGTATGTCTCTTTAAGCTACTACGAAGCAAAGTATGGTCTATAAATGTTGAGAGCGAGCCTTACACCCGACGTTCAAACTCATGGAAAGACTAAGGTTGTCTTACTTGAGTTTAAATGTTGAGTGCAGCTAACTGTCACGTGTAGGGCACACTTTGGGGTGTGACATATAGCATGATGATGGTAGGAAAATTGTAGGAAACTCAAGATCTATTTTATTTTCAACAAAAACAACTTTTGAAAATTCGGATGAAAATGGAACCATATTTAGAAAAGTGGTTTTTCAACTTCAAAATGTATATTTTTCATTTAAAATGAAGGGCTTAGGGTATAGATACCATAAATGAAAGATTTTGATAAGTAAAGTTTAGATCCATGATGTTTATAGCTTATTACCATGCATTGTTTTATGTCTATGTTCATATTAAGTATATATCTTAGTTATAAACTCAAACAAAATTGTGAAATTCGTATTTTGGCAAGACCCCTATTTAAAAACCACTTTCCAAGTGTCAAAATGTAATTTTTTTAAGAAAATGAAGGCTTAATATATGTATATCATCAAGACTTCTTTTTACAAGAATCAAAAGTGATTTCAAAAGTTATTTTCAAAATAAAAATTCTATTTTCGGATTTTGGCCAAGGCCTATTTTAAAAACATGTTTACCAACTCAAAAATGAAGTTTTTATTTAAGAAATGAAAGGCTCTTAGGATAGGATATGTAAGGAATGGATTTTCATGAGCTTAGATAGATTTTATCAAAAGATAACCAAAAATGAATTTTGTAAATTCGGATCCCAACCAAGACCAATTTTTAGAACCCATGTATCAACTCCAAAACTCATGTTTTATGTGAAAAATGAAGTATATAGGTAATAGATATCATTAAGCAATGATTTTTACAAGTTAAAATGAGTTTAGGCATGAGTAAGGTGTTAAACAAGTAATGGAATTAAAATGAAAAATTTTGAGTTAGTGATCAATTGTCAAATTCGTAATTTGAGATGATGCATAAGTAATCACTTAGTATTTGAGCTCAAATTGCAAGTTTTATGTGTTAAATGAAGTCCTTAGGTAATTGATATAGTAAAGCCTTAAATTTTAATGTTTAAACAAGTTTTCCCCAAATGAATCATTCAAAAAGTGGATTTTCTAAAATTCGGATTTTTGAGTAAATCATATTGGAAAACATATTTACAAAGTGTAAAATGGAAATTTTTATGTAGAAATGAAGGTCATAAGTAATATATATAATGAAGACTCAATTTTAACAAAAATAATTATATTTTCTTAAGTAATAAATCCAAAACAAATGGAAATGATCAAAGTTAGAAAACTAGATTTTTCAAAAAGTAGTTATAGTTGAAGTCTTGCAAAATAAAGAGTTCCAAAATTTTCTTTTACCAAAAATCATCAAGACCATGCATACATGAAACTCATTTCATGCCATTCATGTTAGGAAATCACTCATATTGCATGTATGGCTAATTTATATAATAAAAACATTACAAACATTTACAAAACTATTTTTCGGAATCGAAACCGTTACTGATCAGATCTGATCCCTCTGTTCAGACCTAAATGTTTTCAAAACTTAAATATAATATTAGAATTAGATAGATCTTTCGAAGTAGATAGAAATCGATATATAATTTGCGAGATTCCGAGTTAAAATGACCAAGTTATGGCCGTTTTAAGTTGGAATTCCCGCTTAGGACGAGAATTACGAATTTGATAGTTCGTATAAGATCGTTTAGATTAGTTTGAGTTGAAATACTTATTAGAGTATTTCTTCCTTTTTAGGAGATCCCGAGATCGACGATTCCCTGCCACCGAATTATTATTACTAGAAGACCGGTGATCCAATGGCCGAGTGAGTTTTCTCCTTGTTTTGTTACCTTGATTGTGCTTGTAGTTAGTTGCATTAGAATTATAGGAACAAGATAAAAATCGATATGAATGGGGATGGGATATATGATGAGACTGTGATGAATGTATGCCAAAGAATACTAAAGCATATCGAAACCACGATTTGATTGGATAACTGCACCGTTCATATTATTTCTGTTATATGTGTGATATTGGTTGGTCACTCTAAAGAATGTATAAATTTTTTGACCTAAGCAAAAATTAAATTGGTCATGCATCATCGGACATATTGCATTTGGTAGCATGCTACTCCTACGCAGGTCGATCGGTATGGTCCGTTGTGCCTCGTTTGGATAACGAGCCCGGTGCCAGAGCTCATTCAGGGGTACTAAGGCGCATGTGGATGCATTCTTGGATGAGCCTAGCCGAGTCGAGTGCTAAGAGCCGAGGGCTTGGGGACTAGATGCGGTCGTGTAGACTCAATACCATTCCTAACCCAAGATACGGAGGGCGTAAATCCGTTCTGTGTTGGGTTCCGGATACCCATGCATAATTGCTTGCTCACGTGTTTGTTCATGCATAGCATATGATTGATTATAACTTGTTTGTTATGGTACGGAATAAGGAATTCTCACTAAGCTAGTGTAGCTTATACCCCAATAGTTGTTTAAATGAACAGGTTATTCAAGAATGCAAAGTGGGGACCGAATTGGTTGAGCCGGGAATGACTCCAGGATTTCGCAAAGAATACGAATGTTTGAAGTTATCAGCTAGTTTTATGATTTGTCTTGTAATAGTTTTATGTAGGAAGTTTGGGACGAATGTAATTGGAGTTGAATGATTGTATTTTGAAGTATAGTGATTCGTATATGAAGTAATATTTGATCGAAAGTATAGTGGATTGTATTTCCTTTACATTGTTACTCAATTATCAATATAAAATGTATCATTCCGATGTGTCTCCTTTATGTGTTAGACGCCTTGTACATAGAATGGAAGCCTTCGCGTGACTGAGGTGGTCATTCTTAGGCTTTAATATTGTGTACGGCGGACTGCCATGTTTAGGGTACCCTTGGGGCGTGACAACAAGACTTGTAAACCAACCCTCAGCCACTAGCTTAGCTTATGTATGTCACCGATGTAGGTGATGAAGGTTGCCGGCCTTATGCCAGCATTGAAAGTGATCAAAATCAAATTTCTCAAGGTTGATGCCAATGCCACTAGCTTACACTATTTAGGTTGCCAACCTTGATTACATAGGCTACCAGCATTGGAACGACATATACCTATCCGGAGTGACTATTCATAGTTCTTTTTTTTTCTTTGTTTGTTTGTTTTCCAAGGCTATTTGAAGCCTATATGAACCCTTATCATAAACAATATCATATATCATATCAATTTATGAATATATTTCTCTTGAGAGAAATTTTCTCCATTGTGAGACTTATTTTGGTTCTTGTGATAAGAACCTTTGTCTTTGATAACTTTGGTTCTATTCAACAGGTTTGAGTAGGGATAAGTTCCTCCTTTGATAACTTGGGTTCCAATTGACAGGTGTGGTTAGGTTCGGGTTCCACTTCTTGATAGCATTGGTTTTAATCAATGAGTTTAATTAAGGTTAAGTTCCTATTCTGTTGCTTGTTTCAAGACAATCCTTGGGTCCAATTGCATCTGTCGAGCATTGGGTCTTAGGTTTCATATACCTATGGCTCGCATTTTGAGTCAATAGTCTTCTTCCTCTTCTTTGTCAATGATCTAGGGAAAGCTTGTTAATGTTTATCATCTTCATCTGCACATCTACCAAAATAAAATAAAAACAACAATAGCAAAAGATAGATAAACTTTCCAAGCTAAGCTCACGTGTTCTACAAAAAATGAAATAGATATTAGCTGGTAAAAAGAACTTCTCCCATCAAAGCTTAACTTGATAGACATTTTTTTGGGGGTGGGGTGGGGGTGTGAAGAGGAGGAGATGATGTTGTAGAAAAACCGATCCACACTTCGAGGAACCATAGCCCCCTTGCCCTCATTGAGTGGTGACCCCTTTAAAAAGTTCCTCTCCATGAGCTCAGCATCGTAAGACCTCCCACCTCACTCCTTCATGAACTCATTTATCACTTTTTAACCCTGATATCATACGAACTCAACTTCATGGGCTTACTAGCTTGAATAAGTTTGCACCAGTCCACCCATAAGGCAAACTCATCCTGGGCATCCTCCTTTACACTGACTACTCAGGACTCACTCTTCTAATCTCATCTATTTGAGTTGGTGAGCCCATTGAGAAGCTTGTATGAGCTCTTCACCAGCTTGGTGAGGTACAACCACCCAAATTCAGATCTCTTATGTAAATAATATCTTTGAAATAGAGTAAAGGTAAGTCAAACACAAATGTCTAAATAAATGGCCTTGAAGTCCACTAGGATACGTTAGGCGTTGGACAATAGTTGAGCACGAAATAACATGTGGTATTTGAAGAACTCTTTCTAGAATGTAGAGAAGGGCCCCCTCAAACCAAACTTGAATAGTATCTTATAGAGGGCAAACCTTCACCTACCAAAAAGGCAAAGCCAGTTGAAAGGCAAAGATGTCATGACTACCTACTCTTTAAGGGACCCTTGTATCTCCCCTTACCAAATCACTTGGACGGTCTCTTTCATAATTTTACTGCTGATCCCATCGAGACCAAGACCATCTATCACCTATGTATGCATGGGGAATAATGGATTTTTTTTTTCTCTAGATCATTTGAAGGGTACTCATATATCGATAATTGAAAGATCTATCAACTAACTCAGTATACTACCTCGAGTTCTGAAAGGCTTGCCTCTCTACTGGTGTTGTTACGCCCCGGAGGGTACCCTAAACGTGGCAGTCCGCCGCATATAATATTAAAGCTAATGAATGACAGCCTTAGTCACACATGAGCTTCGATATCACGTGTAAGGCGTGCTTCTACGACAGTAGAAGACTCAACGAGGTATTACGTTTAAGCAGATAATAAAAGCATGCAAGAACTTATAAAGATAAACATGTAATAATCATTAAGATAAAAGTTTCTTACAACTTCTTAGGGGCATTCCCCCATACTTAAAGTCTTGCTTAAACTTAGCTAACTTCAAAACATACATGAATATAACATAAGCCTAGTATAGAGATTTTTCTTAGAAGTCTACATCTAAAACTAAATATATAACCTTCTTCCAAAAACTCCTAGTAGCTTTGGCTCATACCTGACAAAAAGGGCTCCTTGGTGCCAACCACAAGTAATCAAACTGTAACAAAAAGCTATAGGGGTAGAAGCAAAACTAGCTTAGTGAGATAACTCCCATCTTCAAAACATTTCCATAAACATACAAGTATTTTAGACAATCATATGGGAATGCATCAATCACATGAGCAAGCAAAATACACACGATTAACTGGAAACCATATGTAGCATAAATTTTACGCCGTCCATCTAAGGGGTTGGGTAGTTATCGGCCCATACGACCACCAATATTTACAGATTTACCGGCTCCTACTTGCCTTGTAGATTTTCTGGCTCTTACTAACCCATATAGACTTTTTGGCTCCTACTAGCAACCACTACGACTCCTTGTTTCCCTACATGAAGAATAGTAGTGAAAAATAAATGTGACTCACAATATGTTATGCATGAATCATTTTCAATATTGGTTTATTCAATTATTTTCGAATTCAAGTTGAAGGTGACCAAACAATATTCATCATTCCATTGCAAGAAAATATAAGTTATTCATCAATTCATCTTTCAATATACTTAGCTTTTATTCAACAACCACATCATTTAATCATGAATCCAAATCACACAACATTTATTCATATATCTTTTTCCTTACTTTCTAGTACTACTACTTACAAGCACAATCAAGGAAATGTAATCAGTAAGGGATTAACTCACTCCATGATGATTGCTCCTAGTCAAAATAATCTTCCGAGAAGGCGATATCGGTTCCTTCTTGACCTAAACAAAATGAAATACCCAAAATGAGTCTTTCATAGAATTTCTATTTTGAAAATTCTAAATCTATCTTTTAATTCGCGTAAAATCGGATTGAAGGAAGTAGCAACTTAAAATTGCCATAACTTTCTCATTTTAACTCGGAATTTCACATATTATATGTCGTTTTCTACCTATTCGAAAAGATCTATCCATTTCTAAGGTTACTTTTACTATAAAAGGTCGTTTGGGTCTCAAATTAGAAAGGTACAGATCTAATACAAAAATTCCTTTCTTGAAAAACAAAAATTTCTAATCCTTCCTTTACTAGAGCCTGTTTAAGTAAAACTCAAATATGTATATCTTTGAAAAGAATTTTTTATGTATAAAATAGATTCATAATTTATGCATGAAGCTACAGGTGTTGTCTTATTTAAGTTATTTTCTTAAAACAACATTTTCTAGTGTTTTGGAAAATTTGAGCTTGTTAGACTTTACTTTATGTGAGTTAAATAATTTATAAATTCTTGGATGACCAAAATCCAATATACTATATTTTGATTCTTTAGTTTATCAAAAGTGAGTTGAATGTAAAGTTTGGTCTTTTTAGATTATCTACAAAATTTATTTCTCGAAATTGAAAAATAAAGTTTCCAAAAGTTGTCTTTAGTAGTATTTGATGAGTTTATTCTTTTAAAATTTATTTTCATTTTCCTTGTAAGTGATTTTTTTCTTGCAAACTTATTTAGCTCTTGTTTTAGAAAGTTAGTAAAATAGTACCAAGTTATATATATATCAAGACTTCTTTTCTTATTTGAAAAGGGGATATCTTTAGACTTTAAAGAAATTTTATTTATTAATAGTTTGAAATTTCATGATGAGTTTTACATAAACTTTTAAAAGAGATTTATTTTAAAATATTTTTCTAAGTCTTTGAAAAAACTTTGATCAAATATTATTTTTCATCAAAAGATTCATTTTCTTATTTAGACAACAACATATTAGTCATGCATAAATATAATCATGTAGTTCATAAAAGCTAAAAATATCATAAGATAAGGTAACAAAGAACATAAGAAATAAATAAGCATACTAATAATTGTCAAGTATTTGGAGCCTTAGCTTCTTCAAGGCTTCACAGGACTAAGAATAGACTAGTCCCAAAAGAAAAAGAAAATTGTTTTGACTTGATGAGGACAAGTCTTAGACTAGAAAAACTAGTTTTATAACAACTTGAAAGCAAATAAATTGTAAGGAAAGTAAATAAATTGCAATAATAATTGAGCTTATATGCTCTAAAAGATATATAGAACTACATAAATATATTTATCTAGATATATATAAAAACAACATAAAGGAAATTAATTTCATGAATAAGAACAAAGTATGAATATATTGTTGCTTTCTTAACCTCCATGGGTTTAGAAAACATACACTATGCTCATACTAAGTAAATGAATATATAAAAAGTTTAAACTATTACCTATAGAAGAGGAAGAATCTAGAGAAAATTTGAGAGAGCTTTTGGAGAGATTTTGAGAGAGTAAGAGTAGTATATGAAAGGTGTGAATGAAATGGAAGGAAGAGGTGGTATTTCTAGGAAAAAGTGGAGGAAAATTTGTGTTAATAAAATAAATGAAAAATAAAACAATTGAGCGTAAATGAGGGCAAGTGGTCGGCACAAATATGAGTGAAAGAGAGAGAGAAATTTTTCTTTTTTTTTTTTTTTTGTTAATGAAAAGTAAGATATGAGATATGTGAAGTTATGTTGGAAATGAAAATTGTAAGAAAATAGAGGTATGGTTGTAAGAGTAGGTTGCAAGAAAAAGTAGAGGTAGATAAATAGTATAGAATAGTAATAAATAGTATAATGTCAAGTAGATATGACAAATAAAGTACCGGTAGTAAGAAAATACACGTATAATTACGATATCTGATATTTTTAGTTACCGAAAAATTATAAAACTGATATTTTTGAAAACCTTATCTCTTTACGAGTCTAATGGTATATCCGAAATATTTTTACTATTTCAATTCTTAGGACACGCTTTTTGAAAACTGTATTCGATCGAGCTCAAAATGAATCGTGGTTTAACTAATATGATATTTTTAAGCTTTCTCATGTGATTACCAACTATTCTACATACTAATCTCTCACTTACTTTCTTACTTAAGGTTATGAACATGGGATTGCCAGATGTGAACGGTTATGTCTAACTAGGGTTTTGTTGACTATAGGATTTTCATTTGACCTTCTAATTAGGGTTTAAGCTTAAACGATTGCAAAAACTTTGGGGGTTTATAGGTGTCATAGTAAATTTGTCGTCCCTTTCTTCATAGCCACTCACGGAGGTTGAACCTCCACTCGCAAACCTGCCCTCTCTATTAGAGCTCAAACCCCCTGAACCTGTGCTCCCTCCTCCTTAGCTCTCCCGACCTCGTCTGCGACTTATTGCACTCTACCTTCAAAATATTGAGAAAAAGATTAAGTATTGAAATTACCTAAGCTCAACATTTTCCTAAATTAATGAATGATGAAAAGAAAGAAACACAAAGAATATTTGATTTCAAAAACTGAAGAGAGAATTTTTGTGAAAAATTTCTACCAAGACGCATCCATATATATAAGGAATTGAGATGGAGATGAATCAATCCTTCACTACCTAGAACTTAGGAACAATACTACCCGAACGTCATGGGCCTACTAACACCGCACATGACAGGAACAATCATCACTACTTCCACAACTCCCATCATGTCCTTGAAAACCTAACGGGGCTTCCATAGAAAGCCTAGTAAGGTCGAGGGTTATGATAATAAGCCAACTCAAAACATGGTAAGTCTAAACGATACAAGCTCCAATAACATCAGCTCTCTAAGGATGCAACTCAATGAAAGAGCAATGACCATCTAAGTTCACCTCGTAGGCCAAGCAAACGTCACTTACATTTCTTATCCTCGCACAATGAGAGTAAAGAGGACAAATATTGACAGCGGAATATATGCTACAACCTATTCGGTCCACTACTACCACACATAGGCCCTAGGGCCTAGGAAATCACCAGTCTTACTAGCCCAAGAAGGGCACACACCAAAAAACACCTTAGGTGCCGACCTAGTAAGGAAATCCAAGGTACTCCATATGCTGCCAACTAGACAAATCAGCAAATGACCTCTCCATGAACTCAACCTTGAGGATAATTCATCGGGCTCATAGTAAGCTAGCTCCATAAGATCAAGCTCGCTAAAGAGAAATCTCCATAAAGTCGCCTAGGCCCAATAGGTACAAAATACCCATGTCCCACCATAGTACCGAAGGCGACATCATCAACTCGGCTATTCTCCATACTATGACCACTCCTTTGCCTCGAGCGCCAAGCAAGACTTCACCTCGAGTGCCAGGTGATCTACCAGACGGAGATTTTCCCTAATGGAAAAGATCCGGTGGACCCCTTTTTTTGGTATAGCCATGAACTATAAATAGCCCCTCCTTCTATGGGAAGGGGAGAGAGACTTTTACTTAATTGAATACCATTTTGATTGATCTTTGGAAAAGAACCCATAGACTGACTTAAGCATCAAATGACTATGTCGGGCAACCCCTCAAAGTACCTCTAACTGCTTTTCTGTGTTTGCAAGGAGCTAAACTCCACCTACAAAATCAACTCGTGCAACAATTATAATTGAATATAACTATAAAAATAATAAAATTATTTTTTTGAATAAAAAATAAAGAAAAAATAAAAAATTGAAAGATAATAGTAAATTAGAAATTCTAATTAATGGATAAATTGCACTAGAATATCACAACGTTTGAAAAGTAAGTTTATTTGAAGTCACAATGTTTAGGGAAGTGAGTCAATGAAGATCACTATTGACATCTATCACAATATGGCTTATCTTATGACTTTTAATTAAGTTTTCTCCTATTGACACATGTTGTTGGTGATATCAATTGAACCACTTCTCTAAATATTGTAACCTTAAATGAACTACTTGAAACATTGTAATTTTAAATGAATGCACTCCAAACATCGTAACCTTTTGATGTAATTTATTCTATACATAATTTTATATAGAATGATTAATAAATTAGGCTTAATTTAACCCATCTCTAAGCCCAATAACCCAATCCAAGCCTAATCAACTTAATTTCATATTTTAATGGGCTTATCTTAATTATCTTAAAGCCATTAAATGACTCAATTACATTATCTCTAAATAAAATATCTCAATTCTACCCTATTTAAATTACTCTTAAATTTACAAAGGTTTAGTTTAGTTATCTTTAGGTCTATTACCTTCATAATAACCTAATTTTTCACGCCCCAGAGGGTACCCTAAATGCGGTAGTTCGCCGCACATAATATTAAAGCTAATGAATGATAACCTTAGTAACGCAAAAGCTTTGATATCACGTGTAAGGCGTGCTTCTACGATAGTAGGAGACTCAACGAGGTATTACGTTTAAGCAGATAATAAAAGCTTGCAAGAACTTATAAAGATAAACGTGTAATAATCATTAAGATAAAAGTTTCTTATAACTTCTTAGGAGCATTCCCTATTCTAAAAGCCTTGCTCAAACTAAGTCATCTTCAAAACATACATGAATATATCATAAGTCTACTATAGAGATTTTTTTTTTTTTTAGAAGTCTACATCAAAAACTAAATATATAAACTTCTTCCAAAAACTCCTAGTAGCTTTAGCTCATACCTGACAAAAGGGGCTCCTTGCTGCTAACCACAAGTAATCAAATTGTAACAAAAAGCTATAGGGGTATAAGCAAAACTAGCTTAGTGAGATAACTCCCTTCTTCAAACATTTCCATAAAACATACAAGTATTTTAGACAATCATATAGGAATGCATCAATCACATGAGAAATAAAATATACATGATTAACCGGAAACCATGTGTAGCATGGATTTTACGCCCTCTATGTTGGGGGTTGGGTGGTTATCGACCCATACGACCATCAATAGTTGCAGATTTACCAGCTCCTACTTACCCTGTAGATTTTCGGCTCCTACTAGCTACCACTATGAGTCCTCGTTTCCCCACATGAAGAACAGTAGCGAAAAATAAATGTGACTCATAATATGTTAGGCATGAATTGTTTTTTTATATTGGTTTATTCAATTATCGTCGAGTTTAAGTTAAAGGTGACCAAACAATATTCATCATACTATTACAAGAAAACATAAGTTATTCATCAATTCCTCTTTCGATATACTTAGCTTTTATTCAACAACCACATCATTCAATCGTGAATCCAAATTACATAACATATATTTATTTATCTTTTTTCTTACTTTCTAGTGCCACTACTTACAAGCACAATCAAGGAAACATAATTAGTAAGGGATTAACTCACTCCATGACAATCGCTCCTAATCAAAATAATCTTCCGAGAAGGCGATATCGGTTCCTTCCTGACTTAAACAAGATGAAATACCTAAAATGAGTCTTTCATAGTGTCACGCCCCGAAGGGTACCCTAAACGTGGTAGTCCGCCGTACACAATATTAAAGCCTAAGAATGACCACCTCAGTCACGCGAAGGCTTCCATACTATGTACAAGGCGTCTAACACATAAAGGAGACACATCGGAATGATACATTTTATGTTGATACAATTGAGTAACAATGTAAAGGAAATACAATCCACTATACTCCAAATACAAAACACTATACTTCAAAATACAATTCATCAAACTTCAATTACATTCATCCCAAGACTTCATTACATAAAACTATTACAAGGCGAATCGTAAAGCTTAGCCAAAAACTTCAAGCATTCTTATATCTTGCCGGAATCCCGAAGTCATTCTCGACTTCAACCATCTCGGTCCCCACTTAGCATTTCTTGGAATAACCTACTCATTTAAACAACTATTGGGGTATAAGCTACACTAGCTTAGTGAGAATTCCCTTAATTCCATACCATAACAAACATGTTATTAATCAATCATATGCTATGCATGATCAAATACATGAGCAAGCAATTATGCAGGGGTATCCGGAACCCACACACAGAACGGATTTACGCCCTCCGTATCTTGGATTAGGAATGGTATTGAGTCTACACGACCGCATCTAGTCCCCAAGCCCTCGGCTCTTAGCACTCGACTCGGCTAGGCTTATCTAAGGATGCATCCACATGCGCCTTAGTACCCTTAAATGAGCTCTGGCACCGAGCTCGTTATCCAAACGAGGCAACAACGGACCATATCGATCGACCTACGTAGAAGTAGCATGCTACAAATGCAATATGTCCGATGCGATGCGTGATCAATTTAATTTTTGCTTAGGTCAAAATATTTATACATTCTTTAGCGCGACCAACCAATATCAGACATATAACAGAAATAGTATGAACAGTGCAATTATCCAATCAAATCATGGTTTCGATATGCTTTAGTATTCTTTGGCATACATTCATCACAGTCTCATTATATATCCCATCCCCATTCATATCAATTTTTATCTTATTCCTATAATTCTAATGCAACTAACTACAGTCACAATCAAGGTAACAAAACAAGGAGAAAACTCACTCGGCCATTGGATCACCGGTCTTCTAGTAATAATAATCCGATGGTAGGGAATCGTCGAACTCGGGATAACCTAAAAAGGAAGAAATACTCTAATAAGTATTTCAACTCAAACTAATCCAACAACTTCATACGAACTTATCAAATTTGTAATTCGCGTCCTAAGCGAGAATTCCAACTTAAAACGGCCATAACTTGGTCATTTTAACTCGGAATCTTGCAAATTTTATATCGATTTCTATCTACTTCGGAAGAGCTTTCTAAATATGAAGTTTAAATCAAGTTTGAAAATATCTAAGCATCGGAAACGAGGATCAGATCTGTACAGCGGTAACATAGATTCCGAAAATGCGGTTTTCATGAATGCACTTGAGATTCTAAGTGTAAAATGAAACAAATGCAATGGTAATGATTTTCCCTATCATGAATGTCATGATATGAACTCTAATGAGCCTAAGTTCTTATAGCTCTTTAGTATAGAATTTACATAAACTTTTCTTAGAAAACCATTTTATCTGAACCAAGGAGTAATAACCTTGTTGTGCGGAATGCTAGTATGGTAGTTAGGAACTTGACCCACTAAGGATGGCTCAAGGGATAGTTGATAAAGGGAGCGGTAGTGAGGTAATGCTTACCTACATGTGGTGACAAGTTGTATATGTGTAGTTCACGACTTGTGGGGCTGATTGAATTAAACAATGTGATGGATTAAAATAGTCAAGGATGTATGATGGTTGTAAACCCTATATGAGACTACTACATTACCAAAGTTAGGAGATAAGGGTATTTGATGTGCCCTTATTAACCTACTGAGTAGTTGCTACAACTCAAAACCCCCAAGTTCTTAGTACATTATCAGATTTTGAGTACTCCACTATTGATTGCCACATCGAAATTAAAGATGTAAATTGTAGTTGTTGCTTTCGCATTTAAAGTGCATGTGATAAATTCGTGTGTAGTTGTGCTATAAACCCCAATTTTCCTAGTAACTAAGTAAACTTCGGAAACTAGAAACCAAAACCCTAAACCGGATTAGTATAAGCCTTGTGAGAGAACCCTAGGAACCTTGGATCCGGCTTTCCTTCGGTTTCAAATTAAAAAAACTTTTATAAAACAATTTAATTTGGAATATTGTCTTAAAATATATTTCAAACCATAAAAAGTTCTTATTTTGAAAAATTTTCTATTTTGGGCCTTCCTAAGATCCATTACGGAAAAGCGAACCCTAGAACTAGAAATTCAAAAAAATATTCTAGAATACTCTTTAGAACCAGAATTTAATAAGGATTTCAAAAATATAAGTTTTATAATTTTTCGGGTTATAAAAATTATAGTTATAGCCTTTTCTCGTATTTTCTTTACTACCAGTAAAGTAATTGTCATGTCTATTATTCATTACTATTCACAAGTACAACCTACTATACACGCAAGCCATACCCTAGTCTTACATCCTTACGAACACTCAATTACATTTTCTTTTCCAATGAAAATTTGTCTCTTAATAAATTATTACATTTTATACTTTTTATTACATAAATTACAAAACAAAATTTATTTAACTTCTCTCTCCCCCTCCTATTGTGGCCGGTGCACCCTCCTCTCCCCCCAATTTTTACCTCAAATTGTTTTATTTTATTTCCTTTTTATAATGACACAAACCCTAATTCACTTACTATAAAATAATCTTTTACATTCTCTTCTCCTTCATTTACTTCATTTGTTTTCAAAAATTCACACAACTCTCTCTCTATTTTTCCTTGTTGCCGTGAGCGCTCCTACACACCCCACACACACAACAAGCTCATTTCTTCTTCATTTTACATTTGATTCAAGCCTTAGGTGATGAATCCTAACCCTTTTCTACCATTAAATCTTGTAATGGCAAGATTCATGAGTATTTTCACATTAAGTCCCCATGAGCACTTGCTAGGGACAAGAAAATACTAATACATGAATATCAAGCCATCCAAGAGTGGATCTTGTTTTTAAATGTGTTTTCATCAAATGATCTTCATGTTCATGCATATAATAGTAGAATAAAGTAGAGATCTTGCATAAAAATCCATGTTCATGCTTTTAAACTTCATTTCATGCATCATAATTAGTAGATCTAGCATTTAAATACTCATATTATACTTGATATTCATGATCTCATGAATATTTTGTGTTTTCATACATTAATGCTCATAAAGACTTTGTCTTGTGTATATAAATGTTGTAGTTAGTAAATCTTTAAGTAGATAAGACAAGAAACTTGAAAAAGAAAAACTTTTGTTGAAATGTTCACATGAAAAATTCGTATGAATTCAAAACCATGTTTTAAAAACCCTTTTTATCAACTTTAAAACTTGTGTTTTATATGAAAAATGAAAGTTATAGGTAATAGATATCATTAAGTGGTGATTTTTATAAGTTGGAATGAGATTTGATAAGAGGAATATGCAAAACAAAGAGTAGAAACAATATAGGAAATTTTGAGTTACTACTCAATTTAGAAAATTCGTAATTTTGGAATATTGCCATAAAAATACCTATTTTCCAAGCTCAAAATGAAAGTTTTTATTTAATAAATGAAGTCCTTAAGGGATAGGTATAGTAAAGCCTTAAATTTTAATGCATTAAACAAGTTTTCCTTAAAGGAATCATTCAAAAACTAAATTTCCAAAAATTTTGATTTTGGAATAAACCCTATTTGAAAACATGTTTATAAAGTATAAAATGGGAAATTTCATGTAGAAATGAATGTCTTAACTAATAGATATAATGAAGATTCAATTCTATCTAAAATAACTAGAAATTCCTAAGAAATAATTCCAAAACAAATGGAGATGATCAAAGCTACGAAACTAGTTTTCTTAAAAGTAGTTATTCTTGAAGTCTTGCAAAATAAAAGTTCTAAAATTTTCTTTTAGTAAACATCACCAAGATCATGCATACATTAAACTCATAACATGCCATTCATGATAGCAAATCATTAATATTGCATGTATAATTGACTAATAAAGTAGAAACATTTCAAACATTTGCAAAACTATTTTCAGAATTGGAAAACTGTTACTGATCAGAACTGATCCTACTGTTTCATGATCCAAAAATTTTCTAAACTTGAAAATAATATTATAATTAGATAGATCTTTTAAAGTAGATAGAAATCGATATATAATTTGCGAAAATTCCGAGTTAAAATGACCAAGTTATTGTCGTTTTAATTCAGGACTTCCGCAAATGACGAAAATTACAAATTTGCTGAGTTTTAATATATAGTTTGGATTAGTGAAGTGATGAAATACTTATTAGGGTATTTCTTCTTTTAGGTGACCCGGATTCGACAATTCTCTACCATCGAACTATTATTACTAAGAGACCAATGATCTATGGCCGAGTGAGTACCACTTCCGATTTCAATTATTATTTGTAATTGTAATGATAGTTGCACTAGATATTGGCAAAGACAAATAGATATGCATGATAGGGATGATGGGAATTATATATGGTTGTTGTTGATATAAGAAATTGAATATAAGAACATCGAAGCCGAGTGATTAACCATTGCTTGTATAGATGAATTAGGATTGACTGTCTGTGATTATTGATTGATCACTGAAAGAATTGGTATAATTGACTATTCGACATTGAAAATAAATATGGACTCATTCATATCATAATGGGGATGGAGTATTAGCATTTTTTGGTTTTCCGTGATCCTGAACGGTGTAAAAGTTGGTTAATCGTGATCCATAAACGAATTATAGGTTAGTTGACCATGATCCTAAACGGCATATTGAGTCGTACCGCATGATTTGTTAATCTGCTAACCCAGGATGGAGGGCGCAAGTCCATCCACATATGATTTCCGACTGGTCATATGTTTGATGCATATCACTTGTCTGATTAATCACTTGTTTGATTGATGTGTTATAATTGTGATCTTGGAAGTTCTCACTCACTAAGCTAGTGTAGCTTACGTCCCTACAGTTTTTATTTATTGCAACACGAATTAATATGGCTTAGACCGAGACAAGCTACAGCTCTGGTACAGGAGCTAGGCGTTTTCTCTAAAAGTTGTATTCAATTTGTTTAGACTTCCATAGGAAACCAAGAGACTCTGGATGAATGTAATATATCTCAAATTAATATTTGTTTGTGGGGGAATGCCCCTTAGAATTTGTAACTAATTACATATGTGTTTTGATTTATTTTCTAATGCTATTGAATGTCGAATTAAACTCTTTAACTCCATCAGGTCGAGTATTCTATTATTGTAAAGAGACGCCTTACATCTATACAAGACTCCTGAAGGACTTGGTAGTGATTCGTGAGTCTTATATGGCATGTGGCGAACTGTTATGTTTAAGGTACCTCTATGGGATGTGACAGCTGCTATTGTAGTGAGCCTCAACTCATTTCTAACTTTTTCAAGTGTTGATTCTAATGATGAGGGCCCTTATGACTAGCTAAGGCAGGGGGAGATGTTAACGAGCTTCTTAAGAGTTGATCAATTAGCCTCTCTAGACTTTATACGTTTTTTTTATGGGAGTTTTTGTTTATTTTATGAAAGTTGTTTTCCATCAATACGCCCTGCAATATGTGTTTAAATTCCTTTTGTATCCACTTGTTAAGTTAATTCAATAGCCTTTTTCATTGCTTTGCAAAATGAGACTTGTTTTTAATTGTTTGGCTATCGCAAAAAGTAACTAAGACCAATTCAGTTACGTTTTCATGTTCCAATTGAAAACTTTCCATTTTTTATTATTCTTAAAGGAGAAGATTATTCTTTTTACCAAACATCTGCGGATAACACTTGGGCTAAGGGTCAAGTTGATAATTTTTCTTACATCTCCCCCTCCTAGATCCCAAGTACCATATACACCTCCAAAATAGAGCGCCTTGAATACAAGAAGAAAAGCACCTATACCTAACAAGAAATCTTTGTAATATTCTGAACTATTCATGAACATTATGGCAAATATGATTAAAACATTTATAGCTTCTACATAAATAAGGAGCTGTGCAGCTACTACAAAATGGGAGTTCGATAAGATATAAAATAAAGATATACAAACGAGAACCATTCCCAATGAAAAGGTCGAATAAATTGTATTGGTAAGTAATACCACGCCTAGACCCCAAGGGCTTAACTTCGAACCCTGAGTTGTACTTTCTTTTTCAGCTACTTAGACTTGATTAAGAAGACGAATTTTTTTTTAATTAAGAAATAATGGATACTTGCCTTTCAATAACTATCCTAAATGTTATTAATTGATACTTGTTATGTTTTTCTATTGAGTTTGACAGTGAAATATGGTGGTATTTAGAGATATCTTATGTAGGGTAAACGTCAAATTGGATATCTTAACTTTGCATAGAAAAATCAATTTGATATGTAAGCTTTGAAGTGGTCAATTTAAAACACAATCAAGCTTGTTATCACTATTTTTAATACCTTCTTAGCATTGTTTACTGACGTAGAAAAAGCAACATATCATTGAATTTTCATTATTTTTCCTAATACTATCTAGCACTGATAGGTTATCCCAAAACAGAGTAAAATATGTTAATAAGGCAGTAAAAATATTTATAAAAAGTTTGATTAAGTATTAAATTGACTCCTTCAAAGTTTAAGCACCAAATTAAATTTATGTGTAAAGTTCGGATACCAAATTTGATATTTTTCCCTATTATATACTAAAATTACATTCTCAAAATTCTATTTTGTTGGTGGGGGAAGTTTATTTGCATCGGATTTCACCATGGTAGTTTTCCTTTAGTCTAGTTATAAAAAATTTCAACTGCATGATTAATTTATGGGAAATTAAATAAAAGAAATATCAACATTTGAAATAAGTTTAAAAAGTATCAATATTTTGAGCAATTATTAAAAAAAAAAAAAGAAATTAATGTTATGTGAAACATGTCAAATAAGGAATTAACATCTTAAATGTTAAGAGAAAATATCAACAATTTAAGTGGACGAAAAATGCATACATAAAAAGACCTCTTATTTGTATTCTTTTAATCATTTAAAATATTGATTTTTATTAGATTTATCTTGTGAGTGTTCACTTTTAAAAAAAAAAAAACCATTACAAGCTTTAATGCGTTCCAATTTTACCAATTAATTAAGGGACTTATTTTATTTCATTTTATCGTTGTGTCTATGGATACATCCAACACATCCTTAAATATAATTTCAGGATCTTTTAAATTGTTTATCCGAGTATCCCATATTTAATATTTGTTGTTGTCCAGTTCCTTTCATATGCAAAAAGATGACCTATTGATCAAGACACAGTACGATAATTCATGCAACTCTTGTGGAGCATGTCCTAAGAGACTTGATAACATGTGACTAGATGATATCATTAAGCTGAGCTCGCCAGCCAAGCTTGGAGTTGAAATCCTTCATCATTTTCTTCAGCTTTCTATAGTTTTTTTTGGGACATCAAATTGGTAGCTAAAAATAGCCTAAACACATCTTTCCACTTTCCATTTCTATTAACGTGTCCTTCGGAAGTTGAAAAGGAAAACGTCCTTTTATCTTAAGCCACACCTAGATTGGAAAAACATAAAGCAAATATGACTTCCTTCTCAGAACCACTCCCTCCGACTTTCTATCCTACACCATTTGATTCCGTGCACAATTTTTATTTGCTATCTTTCGTTTTCTTTTCTTTGTTTTTGTTTTTTCCTTAAACTTCTAAATTATTTAACTTCGATGCCCCAATTTTTTCAAGACAACACAAGCGAGTTTTACTCTATTGTAAAGGAATAATATCAGTAGAGTAGAGGTCTCTAAGTTTTCAATTTTTAAATTTTTATTTCAGTTCATTAACTCAAAATTTTTTGCTTTGACATACCCTAACTTTTTGAAATAAAAATCTTCATTATAAGTGTCATTGTCCTTAAACAGGTTAATTCTAATAGTATTGAAATTGCCTTGACATTTTTTCCCCCTTTGTTTTTCATTTGGTACATAAGTTGTGAATTTATTTATTTTTCATTTTATTGGTTCCTTAACAATATAGAGACAAACAAGTGACTGCTTTACAAAAATATTGAACAGCAAATATAATTAACAAAATATTGTGATATGCACCAAAAAGAAAAACTAAGAGAAAAAGTACGTGCCTCGTAATGTTATCAACTAAATGAGTTTTGTGACCAATATCCAAATTTGTGAGCTTTATGTCCCCAAACAATTTCATGATTTTGGCGATGGTTAGCAAATGATACCATGTACACATTTTATATAGGTTATTATTAAATTCTATGACAAAACGGCTGTTGTTTGATAATTATTTATTATTTACAATTTTTTATTGAAAACCAATTCTAATATCCTTATCTGATACAACGATCAAACTAAAGTACCGGTCGTGCGCTTTTAATTGTTATATGGTTTGGCAGAATCAAATTTCATCTGAAAGTTTACACAAGCGAAAACTTCAAGAGGTTCGCCTTTGTTTATTTTTCCAATGTATATATCTCTAATTTACTCTTTTCCTATTTTTACATTTTATTCTCTTTTTTTTTAATAAAGCTTTTTATTCAATCTTTTCTTCTTCTTTTTTTCTTAGAAAGATTTAGGGGACCAAAATATAAGATAATAAAAATTTGGGCACCAAACAGAAGAGACACGAAGACTACAATTATCTCGACTCTCATATTTATAATGACCATTACAATGATGTCATTCGTCTCCTTTGAGAAAGTAAAAGTACAGTGGCCAAAAAAAAAAAAAGGAAAAGTAAAAGTGAAAGTACCAAAATGAAGGGAAGAAAAAGGCACTAAATTGAAAAAATAAAATGAAATTTTAGACACTAACCCTACATTATCTTTAATATAGATTGTTATTGAAAATGGGATAACCACAATGGAAATTCTTCAAATTTTACATTTTTTCGTGACATTTCAGTTATTTCTCTTTTGTTTCATATATTATTTTGTTAAGAGAAAAGAATTAAATGGAAAATTAAGAAAAGGAAGAAGTATTAGCAAAAACACAAAATGAGAATACATTTCAAAAAAGAATAAAGGATAATAAAAAATAGAATAGAATTAGGTATATTTTATGAAACTCCAATAATATGTAACTTTTACAAGTAATACTCTAAGAGGAAATTATATGATTACCGACCCCTCAAATAAAAATTACTTAAATACTAATTACATAAAATTAATTATCAAAATACTAGCGCAAAATCGCATATTAAACAAGCGTTTCGTGAATTTGCACATGAATCTCATGTTGAAAATGCGATTCATGAATAAATATGAATCACATGTTAAAGATGCAATTTACGTGCAAAATAAGTAAATTGCCCTTTCAAGATACAATTTATCTTAAAAAATCATGAAACACCCTTCGAAAATACGATTTAACACTGTATGACTTTTAGCTGAATTGTATCTTTAAAGGGCGTTTCATGTGTAAATTTATAAAATTTCTATTTAATATGTGATTTTGCATCGATATTTATGTAATTATTTTTGTCTAATTTGTATTTGTGTAGTATTTTCTACAAAATTGATAGACATGTGTTTCACTCTGAAAGGATCCAAACACCACCCATGGTTAATTAAATTCAAATAAAATAGCTGAAAAATAATTGGGAGAATTTAATAGAAGGATGGACAAAATTAAATAAAAGTCGAGATAAAATAGAATTTAAAAATGGATAATTAGTGGTAATTAGGGCAAAAAATCTACAAAAGAAAAAGCCTAAGGTGAATGGACAGCTGTGGTCGTGCCAAAGTGGCACTCTAGGGAGAAACCCTAGGGACCCTAGACCCTAGACCCTAGACCCTAGCCCTATATAAATTCCTTGTTTTTCTACTATTGCCTTTTTAGGAATCCTACTGAAATCCTAAGGTAAGAAACCTAAACCCTATGTAAACCCTCGAATTTTTGTAACACTTAGGAAATAATCTTGGAATTAAAATGCTAAATTGAAACACTAAAATCCAACCCAAGTTAAAACCAAATCCTAAACAATATCAAATACGAAATTCCATGGCCTGGAGAAAAAGAGAACCTTAAAAAAAATAGAAATTTAATAATCGATCGACTCAAAACATGAACATGAGACAGTTCATTTATTCGATCCTTAAGACATAAATAGAGATGGAATTTCTAAATAATATTCTACAACAAATTCATAGAACCTTAAGCCTTTCGGTTAATTTTGAAATAAAAAAATCTAAATTAATACCGAAAGTTAAACTGCGTCAATCACATAATCTTAGATTCGATTAAATAATCTCGGTAACTGAAAAATATTATATAAATCATAAAGATAAAGTAAAACATAAATTTTGAACAAAAATATAGAACGGCCAAAAATCCTAAAATTATATGATCTTACGAATAAATTAAAAAGCCAAAAGTCAAACCGAAGCCTTAAAAGTCAATAAAGTCTACAGTAAATTCTAGTATTTAGATCCAATAATCCTACACTCTTAAAAATATTATATAAATCATAAAGATAAAGTAAAACTTAAATTTTGAACAAAAATATAGCATGGCCAAAAACCCTAAAATTTTATGATCTTACGAATAAATTAAAAAGCCGGAAGTCAAACTGGAGCTTTAAAAGTCAATAAAGTCTACAGTAAACTTTAGTGTTTAGATCCAACAATCCTGCACTCTTAAACCCTAAACAACGAAATCAAGATAATTGTGGATAATATTTTTTAATAATATATAAAAGCTTAAAAATATCATATTCACTAATTTTTAGTGCATTTTATATTCGAACGAGATCAGTTTTCGAAAACCGTACCCTGGTATACGGATAATAAAAATATTTCAATAACACTATTAGACTTGTAAAAATGTAAGGAATCCAAAAATATCAATTTCATAATTTCTCGATAACTAAAAATATCATATATCGTATTTATACGCGTATTTTCTTTACTACCAGTATATTACTAGTCTTGTTTACTATTTATAGTACTATTTCTATTATTCATCCATCTCTATTTTTTTCTTACTACCGATACACCTGTTTTCTTACTTTTTACCTTTTCAATATATCTTATATCAAATCATATCGTATATATTAATTATTTTTCTTACAAAATTACAATTTAATCTCTCTATTTCCTCTCTCCTTTAAGAACCGGCGCCCGCACACCAACCCCCCACCCCCCTCCTTCTTACTACCTCCCTCAATTTTTCTTTTTCAATTTATTTTATTACACATAAATTCCTTGCATCTTCAACTATAAATACCTCATTTCCCTCCACTTCTTTCACCTTCATTTATATAACAAAACTCTTTCAAATTCACTCTACAAATCCTCTTTCTGTAATACCTCTCTACCAAAACTCTCTTTAACTAATTCCTCACAAAATCTTTATTTATACGTAAACTATCTACCACATATCACTAACCACATAATCCTACATTCATCAACTTCTTCCTACCACATAAACACTCTTAGGTAAACTTCCACCATTATTTAGTTACCCATGTCATGTAAATTAGCATGACCATGGTGTTGTTTTTGAAAGACTCATGTGAGTTTTAGAAGCAACAACATGTTTATGTTTTGTTCTTGCACATGCCAATAATTACGATTTTGTTATTTTGTCAATATTATGTTATTATGTTATTATTATTTTTATGCTCATAATCTAATCTTATGTGTATAATATATATATATTATCTATATGTATATCTATTTATTAGAGCCTAAATGCTTACTAACTTTCACTAACTTACTTTCACTATTCTTATTGCTCTTATTATTATGATTTTTTTCCTTTCTTTATTTTCTTTTCTTTTGGGACTAGTCTATTTTTAGTCCAGGGAAGCCTTGGTGAAGTTAAGGCTCCCAATACATAACCAAGTTATCTTGATGAAGCTAAGGTTTCTAATATTTGAATCTATTATTTTGCTTATTTTTGCTTCGTATAATCTTTCTTGTATTATTATGTGATATTTTCATCTTTTCCATACTACATAATCATGTGCATACATCATTATAATGATATTGTTTCAACAAATTTAAAGTAGAATTCTCTTAATAAAGGAAAATGGAACCAAACTCTTTTTTATTCTAACTTTGAACTTAAACAAATATTTTATCATCAAAAACATTGAAAAAGTTTTTTAATAAATTCTTTTAAAAAATTTAGACAAACCCATCATAAATTTCCCTCAATAACAATAAAAGATGATTTTTACCAAAGAAATTAACTAAGGAAATAAACACTATCTTTTTATGATAAGTAACATAAAGTTTATTAAAACTTAGTATTAATAACTCTTTGATATCCAATTTTTTCATAAAAACTTAATTCTAGGTTTCTTTTCTAACTCCATAATAAAACCAAAAACTATACTATTTTTCAAAGTTAAGATAAAATCAACTCACTAAGTTAAAATCCAAATAGAAGTGAAATCAGTATACAACTTAAGGAACTAAGTTTTACAAAGCGACATCCATTTTTTTTTTTTTTTGAAATTAAGGAAATGCAAATAACATTTATAATGACTAGACACCCGCTTGTAACAAATTAAAGATTTTCAAATAAAGGTATGTATGGAAAAATCATGAATTAATAACGAAATATTGTAAGCATGAAGGTTTAGAATAATTCACTCACAAATTTTTCTTATACGAAAACTTGAAACATTTTTTATACAACTTGAAATGATTTTTCCTCATAACCACATAAAGGTTCATATTTTGAAAAATAATTAGTTAAAAGAGTTTAACATAAAAATAAAACATTCATGGGCTCAAAATGAGCATGAAATCATGGTTTTCTTTAATTAAGTTTCACACTTACAAAATATAAAAATTAGAATTTGTTTAAAGAGTCAAACTTAGAAAATTCTTTAAAAAGAAACACGATTGATTTTTTATGTCGCAAATAAGGAAAACCATGTTTTATAAAAATAAATTATTGCATAAGAATTTGTGAACAATATAAAACCTATAAGAATTTTAAAAAGATACATACTAAGTCACAAATTAACAAAATAACAAATTAATCACAAGTCAAATAGTGACCCTTCACAAAACTCCATCTTCACAACATTGTTTACATATTTCATTTTGAGGCAACATCACTAAAATCATGCATACAATATGAGGATATGTATATATATATATATATATATTTAAAAGACTTTTCAATCATATGAATATCTATATTTTTGCCTTAAGATTTTTAAATGAAGAAAAGATTGAAAAATTGTGTTTAAGGAATTGGAATTTCATAATGATTATGCACCCTATTGCTTCCAAACCCAAACGGCTTTTTGTGATAAAAATAACCTTAGAAATAGATAAATCTTTTCGAGTAGGTAGAAAATGACGTATAATATGCGAAATTTTGAGTTAAAATGACAAGTTATGACCATTTTAAGTTGAAATTTCATTCTACGCGATTTTTGAAGAACATAGAAAAATAGAATTAGAAAGTATGAGTAGATGTAAACCCCTAATTTTTAGGGTAATTTCAAGCTTAAATCCTAAGCCGGAAAAGTCAACTGAAAACCCTAAGTCAATAAATCCTCAAGAAACCTAGTAGTTTAGATCCGGCAATCTTTGTGTTCTTAAATTGAGAAGTCGAAATATGAGTGGAGAGTGTAGATTGGTTCATAATAATATTAAGATGCTTAAAAATATTAGATAGATAAATTTTTGGCCAATTTGAACTCGATCGGATATAAACTTTGAAAAGCGTGTCTCGGGGCTCGAAATACCAAGAATATTTTATTAGTACTGTTAGATTTGTAATTTCATAAGATTTCCAAATATATTAGTTATATAATTTTTCGTTTTATAGAAGTTTCAGTTATAGCCTTTTTATCGTGTTTTTATTACTACCGGTAATTTAATTGTCTAATCTATTTTTAATTTCTAATCACATTATTCACAAGTACAATCACCTATACCCTATTCTTACATCTTCACAACCTATTCTTACAATCTTATATCATTTTCCTTACAAATTTACTTTTTCAATACCTTTTATTACTTAAGTTACTTTTAAATTTTGAATTTTATTACACAAAATATCTTACATCTCCCTCTCTCTCTCCTAGCCCCTAGAGCTACCGCGCCTCCCCCTTCTTACTCTCTCATTTGTTTGATTTTTTTCTCCAATTAATTAATCACATAAACCCTAATTCATTTTTCTATAAATATCCCTTTATGCCTATCTCATTTCATTTTCTCACTTTTTAACTAAACAAAACTCTTGCAATTTTTTTTCTATCCCTCTCTCCCTCTCTAGTGCTGTGACCCCCTCCCTCTTTTACATACACACACATAATTTTTCTTTAAGTTTTTCTTACTTCAAACAATAAATAGGTAATAGATCTTTATCCTACCACAATAAAACATGTAATAGCAAAATCATACATGTGTGGCTCCACTAAAATTCCCATGAGCTTTATGCTAGGGTTATGGAAACACTTAAGCATGATATTCCTGCCATCACAATGTTGTGGATTTTGTTATTTAAGTTATTTTATTATTATTTTGCTATATTATTGCTTTATGTTCCTCTTCTTGATATTTTATGCATGTATTCTTTTATTAAACTCATCTACCTAATGTTCATAGTGCATTTGCATTCATGACTTGCATGATATATTAGATATAGTTGTTTTGAGTACATAAATACCATAGATTTTTGTCTTATATACATAAAATACTTGTAGGAGCATTATAATAGTGAGAATATGTTAAGAAGTTCGAGATCTATCTTTGTTTCAACAAAAATGATATTTGGAAATTCGGATGGAAAAAGAACCCTATTTAGAAAAGTTATTTTCCAACTCCAAAATGAGTATTTTACATTAAATATGAAAGTCTTAGTGAATAGGTATCATAAAGGAATGGTTTTGAGGAGTAAAGCTTAGATCTACTAAGAGATAGTTTCAAAATATGAAAAGTTTACAAAAGTTATGTTAGCATTATGTTTCAACCCCAACAACAAACTTAAAATTCATAATAAGGAAAGGTTGATATGTAAACACCTATTTTTCAACCCTAAAATGAGGGTTTTATTAAAGAAATGGATGTAAACCACCAAAATTTTAGGAATCGGTTTAGCATAAAACCCTAAACCGGAAGTCAAACGGAACCCTAAAGGTCAACAAAACCCTAGTTTACCCTAACCGTTTAAATCCAGCATTATCATTTTCTTTGGCCCTAGAAAACGAAGTTGGGATAATTAGCTAGAATAGTTCGTAATAACCATAGGTTTTATAAAAATTTCAGCTTCGCGAAATTCGGGTGTCCTTCGAACCCTATCGGACACAGTTCTCGAAAAACGTGTCCGGAAGCCTGGAATAGTAAAAATATTCCGAATACACCGTTAGACTCGTAAAAATATAAGTTTTCCAAAAATATTAGTTTTGTAATTTTTTCGGTAAGTAAAAATAACAGATATAGCTATTATACGCGTATTTTCTTACTACGGGTACTTTATTAGTCATATCTATCTTACATTACACTATTCATTACTATTCTACACTATTCTTTTATCTCTACTTTTTCTTACACCTATTCTTACACTCTACATAACCTATAAACTTAACTTTTTACCTTTCCATAACTTTATTTCACATGTACCTTACACATTACATCTTTCACTTATCAAAAATCAAAAAAATAAATTCTCTTCCCCCTCTACACCATATGGCCGGTGCCCCCCCTCTCTCTATCTCCTCAATTTGTTTTAATTTTTCATTTATTTTAATCACACAAAATTCACTCCACATTTTCCTATAAATACCCCCCTCCTCTTTCACTTCTTTCACGCATTTACTACCCGCAAATTCTTACAAAAACTCTCCAAAATCTCCTCTCAAAACTCTCTCAAAATACCATTCCAAAACTCTCTCAAAATAATTCTACAACCACTTCTACCAACAAACCAAAACCATAACCACATAACCATACCAAAGTCTTCTTTAGGTAACCACTTCACATTTCTTTCTTCTTCTTCATGTCATGTAACTTTACATGACCATAGTGTGAGTTTCCAAAGACTACAAGTTATGGAAACTACATTTATATATGCATTGTTCTTGTTCATGCCAATCCATTTATGTTTATGTTGTTTTGTTATTGTTGATATATTATTATCTATATATATATATACATATTCTTTAGAGCATATAAGCTCACTTGCAATTTATTTATTCATGCAAAGCAATTTATTTATTTATTCCCTTGTTGAATTAAGACTAGCCTCTAGTCTTAGACTTGTCCTCATCAAGTCAAAACAAGTTTTTCTTTCTTTCATTTTATTTTATTTTGGGACTAGTCTACTTCTTAGTCCCGGGAGCCTTGAAAAAGCTAAGACTCCAATACTTGACTTTATTATTTATGTTTTATGGTATTTTGTTTATTATTATTCTCATAATCATGTTCATTTAGATTGTTGTCCAAAAATTTTAATTTCTAAAGATAACAAAAGAAGAATTTTGTCACTTAGAAATAAGTTTATGTAAGGTATAAAATCTATAAACTCATTCCTTTTCAAGTTACAAAAAGAACTCACTATAATTTTAGAAACTACTTTTGCTTTAAAAAGCTACTTAAACCTTTATTATTCAACCTTGTATTTCAAAAGAAAATATTTGTTGATACAAAAATGATTCTTTTTATAAAGATAAATAAGATGAATGGCTAAGGAATTTTCAAGTAAAGACTTTACAAACAAATAGGCAAAGAAAATCTATGGGTTGAAAACAAAAATAACGTTATTCCTTTTCCAGTTACAAGAGGAAGTCAATAAGATTTTAGAAACTAGTTTTACTACAAAAAGTTCTTAATTGTTCCACATTGTTTTTATGAAGAAAACAAATTGTCATGCATGAATAATTTTATGAAAAACATAAGATATGAGGAAGGAATGAGAAATTTCAAGTAAAGATTTTTACAAAAACAAATAAACAAAGGAATTTGCATAAGAAAAATAAATATGAAGAATAGCATATTTCCTAAGAACTTCAAAATAGTATTAGTGTAACTTGGAAAGTAGAAAATTTTATTTTCAAAAAGATTATTTAGGAAAAATAATAAAACCAATATAAAGTCCTTTTTAGAAAACAAAAGGAAACAAGGTATTCATTTCAAGAAATCTACAAAAACAATTTTTGAAAACTATCGTCTTTCAACCTTATTTTACTTAAGAAAAATAATTGGACAACAAAACACTTGGGCATGCTTAAATATGAGTTATATAGGTATAAAAAGAGAATTTTTCAACTATATAGATAACTAAGTATTTATCAAACAAGTTTTGATTTCTTGAACCCAAGTTGTTTTTACTTGAAAAATCCTTGATGAATTTTGTCGCCACTATTTCGAAGCCTATCATGGCATTCATGATAATGACTTGTAGATATTGCATGTACATATAATATACTTGGTAGAAACTAAGCTTAAGAAAATAGTGTCTTTCAAACCCCATAAAACATTGTCTAAGTACATGAGGAAATAGATTAATCAAAACCCATGAATCATGCATGATATTGAGTTATATATGTATATAAAAGAGTCTTTCATGATATAATGATAGCTAAGTATCTATCAAAGCTTATGAATGATGTTTGGATTGAAATTAGAATTTGATTTATGGGGTAGGAATCTCATATAAAATTTTGTGCCCTACTATTCATGAACCAAATGACCTTGTTTTATGGAAATAACTTTAGAAATATATAGCTCTCATCGAAGAGGTAGAAATCGGTATATAATATGCGAAATTCCAAGTTAAAATGACTAAGTTATGGCTATTTTAAGTTGGAATTTCCTCTTAGGTGAACTTTGATGAACTTGTTAGAATAGAATTTATAAGTTTCATTTAAACTTCATAGAAATACTCATTAGAGGTATTTCTTCTGTTAGGAGACTTGGGAGATGGACTAGACCTTCCCGAGGATTATTACGATTAAAAGAAATTTCGCTATGGCAAAGTGAGTTCACTTTCTTTAAATTACATGCTTATGATTGTACTTGTAATGATAGTGGCATTAGAATTAGAACAAGATAAAATTGGAATGTGCATGTGAATTTTACTTGGTTGAATTGATGATAAGAATATCAAAATGAGAATTGCTATAAATATGTGTATGATTTAGTATAAAATTGAAATATCTAAAATCTCTATGATCACCTATAATTCACTTAAATAATATACCATGACCAGATAACTAAATTTTCCATGCATAACATATATTGAGTCACATTACATTCGTTATTATACCTTTGTGGGAAAAAGGCATAACAGCTAGGCAACGGGTGGGCCTGAAAACTCGGATATTGGCACAAGGTCGCCTGAATTAAAATGGAAGTGGAGTAGGCACTTGAATCAACTACATAATTAACGAGTGGGTAGGCCTAAAACAAGCACTAAATGAATGAGAGAAAAATTGAGATCTATAGTCATATGGGTCTGAAACACCTAATCCCGAATGGAGTTCGTAAATCCATTCAACATAGGACTCTCGGAAAGTCTTATGTATTGTATGCTCATGTGCTTGTGCATTTCACATGATGGTTTAAAATAACTTGCTTGTCTTATTGTTTGATTGAGTATTTAATTTGGAAGTGAAACTCACTAAGCTCGCAAGCTTATACCCTCACAATTTCCTGTTGCAGTACAATTATTTATGGCTATCCCGTTGAAGCACTTTTCTCAAGTACAACTTTTGGAAATTAAGGAGCTTTTTAGAGAAGTCGGGACCTAGATGTTAAGCATAAACTTCTAGTTAAATCTCCTTAATTATATATTTATATATATGTTGTTGTAAGAGATCTTTGTGGACCGTAAAGACTCTTAATATTTTGATGGGGGTATGCCCCTTAGATCTTTGTAATAGATTAATCTTGGTCATAACCGTTATGATTTATATTCTTATTGCTATGTATGTCCTCTTAAGCTATTTCGATTCAAAGTAAGGTCCCCTACATGGTGAATGTAAGCCTTACACCCAGTATCTGAACTCATAGGATGACTAAGGTTGTCATACTTGAGTTTAAATATCGAGTGTGGCGAACTGTCACGTTTAGAGCACCCTTCAGGACGTAACAGTAGAACTTCCATGAAATCTAATTTCGGGAATTTCTTTTGTCTAGACAATGAAGAATACATGATTTCCTTTCCAAAGGACTACTACGACTAAGAAGATTGCCAAACGAACGAGTGAGTTTTCCTTTACATTTTACGTATTCGCGCATGTGCTTGTAGAATAGAGCACTAAATGTTAGGAAAAGATAAAAATTGATATGTATGCAGGTTATCATGGGGACTATGTATGTGATTCCTTATGTGTGATAAATAAATGATAAGTACATCGGAGTTCAATTAATTGATTGATATACATTGTCTTTATGTATATTGTTGTGTGTGCAAATATTGATTGATCACTTTAAATGAATTAATCGGATTAGAAATCCCATAAACTAAATTGCTCATGTTTATCACTTAGAATATCATTTCGCATTTTGCTACTACTCCTTAGTATGGGATCGGAAAGTAAGTTGACTAGCTACATCTTGAAGAATTAGGACATTTGAGGAATACGGCCTTAAAGTGTAGCCAAGCTGGATCAATCGCTTTGGGTAAGGAAACTCGAGGACTAGTAGTATGGTTCATTAGAATCGCAAAATTTCAAGGAGGTTGTTGGTGACCCATTCAAATCATTCCTTAATCACCGATGAAGGGGTAAATCCATCCTACATACGAGATTAGATAGTCGTATGTATTGTTTGATCATATGGGTCATACATTTCATATGCTTGCTTAATGGACTTGTTTGGTTGCTTTGTTATGAGTACTTTTTGCGTAAGGAATATCTCACTAAGCTAGTTATGCTTATTCCCCAATAGATTTCTAATGTTGCAGGATTATTGTTTTTGTACCCGAGACTACCATGACCATCCAGGTAGAACCTACGTTTTTAAGGAGCTTTTAGAGAATTCTATTTAAATATTTTAGATTAGATTTCCTTTAGAAATCATTTAGTTTAAGTTATTTGATTTATTAAGACTATGTTATTATAGAGGTTTATTAGAGGAATCCCCAAAGAAGTTGTAAGACCTTATATTTTGATGAATCATAATAGTATTGCTTTGATTGTTCCGCTGGCATTATCTTAAAATGCATAACTTCACCGGCCTCCTTTCGTTGTGAATGTATGCCTTATACCAATATGAAAGTTTTCGAGTAACTAAGATAGTCATTCTCAAGTTTTAGTATTATGTACAGCAGGCTGTTACGTTTAGGGTACCCGTTAGGACGTGACACCCTAACCTTGTTTAGATTATAATCAAGTGAGATTAAGAGATGATTAGCACTAATCAGTTGGGATACCTCGTGTTATGATAGGAGATATGGATGATGAGGATGAACTAGGAGAAAGAGGAGCTCAAGAAACTCAAGAAATTCTTAACAAGGTGAGCGTGTTGTTTTCAAGTGTCAAAAAGCCGTATTTAACGTATTTTAGGTGTAGAATTTGATATAGGGATGTTGGTAGGAAGTGAAGGAACAAGAAAATCAATTTTGCAAGTGTTTTGGATTTGGAGAATCACCCTGCAGCTATTACAATGAGGAAAAAACCCAAAGCTCGACCTTTATTGAGGTGAACTTACGATAATGAGGAAATGAGACATGTCTGGAAGTAATAAAGAGGAAGATGATCATGTTTCGATTTAAAATCTTGTATAGACCAACTTTGAGGAGAAATAAATGTTGCTATGTGTTGAAAATTATGGACAAGATTATAGAATGAGTAGAAAATAGTGCTGTGGATGTTAGAGTAAGTTAAGTAAAGAATTTCACTAGAAACGTTTGGAAAATTTCAATGAAACCATGATAATCTTAGTAGCTATTGTCAACATAGATGATCTAAGCTTTGATCTTGAATTTATTATGCTTTAGCACATGGAACATGAATATAGTTGAGTTTAGGCATGTATAAGAACATTTAGTACCATTAGATCACCATAGGATTCGCTTAAAAACCCGTTTTGATGAAAAAAATAAAGTTTAAAACGTAAAAACACAAACCTAGAAGAGCACGATGGAAACACATAACACCGTGTTTCCCACCGTGCTTCTAACTTACCTCTAAAACATGAAGAAATAGTGAAAAATAGGACAGTACGAGGGAAACACGACATCATGTTTCCCACCGAGTTTCTCTTGGACCAAAATGCAAAGGAAATTCATTTAACGTGGAGTTCGACCTACTGCCTACTCTCCACGGTGCAAATGCCTCAAAGAGGAATTTTACCACTATATTGATTATTCTAAATCAATACACCTCTTAGCCAAGGAATTACAATAAAGCCTATTATAATAGGACTTTTACAATTGCCTTTCATAAAGGACTTCACTTGATAAATCAAGTGTTGTGCTGGTAACACACGACCAGACTTCTCTTTTCCTTCCACGAAGGACTTCCCACCTATCGCAATTAGGATGATGCTGGTAACTCCAGAACAGACTTCAAATGCCTTCTACTGAGTACTTCTCTCCATGCCTCACACGAGGACTTCACTTTGCCTCCACTAAGGACTTCTCACCTAATCACAATTAGGACGATGCTGGTAATTCCAGACCAGATTTTAAATGCCTCCCACTAAGGACTTCTCTTAATACCTCACACGAGAATTTCTCTTTGCCTCTACTAAGATCTTTTCTATAAATAACTCCTATATGAGCATATTTACAAACTAAAAAGCTTTTAAGGAAATATATGAATTTCCTTTACAAAGAAACGCTCCTACTTTAATAGATTTACAACAGAAAATACTTCAGGAATTTTACAAATTCCTTTTACAAACTGAGCTCCTAAACGAGCAGATAAACAACTTTTATAAATCTTAAACAGTGCTAAAAAACTCTCGTTTAGAGTGTATCAGCAAATTTCAAAATAGACACTAATTGTTCCATTAAAAAAATTTACAAATTAACGAGAATGAGAACAAAAACACAAGTAAAAAAAAAAAAAAACTTTACAAAATGTTGTTTTCGTTTTTACTATGCATTAAAAAATTTTAGTATATATCATTCTCTTTTGAAAATAAGAGAAAAATTCTACTTATGGCTCTTGATAAGAAATTTGCACGTTATAAAAAAGTTTCTGACAACCCATACTTGTGTTTAATGTATTTAAAGTTTTAATAACGTCTAAAAGTTCAAAAGCATTCAAGAGCATTAAATGTGTCTGACACATGCATTAAATGTATTTCAACAGCTCTTTTCTTTTTCCCTTTTACTTATATTATTATATTATTAAATAATAAGTAATTAAAAAAAATTTACTATCATGCTTAAGAACAAGTCGAGCCAAAAAAAATATCTATTTTTTATTTTTATAAAAAAAATGCCGAGGCAAACTTTTTGAAGTTGAGTTTGAGGTCGAGGCTTAAACTTCAGCCATTGACTTTATAAATCTTGCCCAAAACTCTAACCCTTAACTTTATGATTTTCCAAAAACTTAGTCTTTTGTTTTTATCTGATGAATAGTGCCTCCACATTTCTTCTACTGGGCTCGATAGCTTTGTCTTGACTTTTCTTCAACTTTTTGTTCTGTTAAAACTTAAATAACAGCAGAACAAACACAAAGCATATATATATATATATATATATATATTTAAGTATTTAAACAATTAAGGATATTTAAATAATTAATTGTGTAATAATTATTCTCATTAAAATCATTCGTGAACATAAAGTTCAACAGGTGGCA
The DNA here is from genome assembly GCA_024138025.1 of Combretum micranthum. Classification (NCBI taxonomy): domain Eukaryota; kingdom Viridiplantae; phylum Streptophyta; class Magnoliopsida; order Myrtales; family Combretaceae; genus Combretum; species Combretum micranthum. Next base: position 74,614 of record JAMXBD010003323.1, read on the forward strand.
TACATCCAGTCGTGCTTCCCCTATGTTACTCTGTACTCGTGACACTGTTTCATAAATTAATCATAACTTTTTCATCCGAACTCGAATTGAGGTGATTCAAGAGTCTACAGAAAGCTTAAAAAGATATCTATAATTTCATCATTTAAGTTTTGAATATTATAAAAGTATTAAGGCCTAAATTTCATTCGTTTAAAGGTGTTTTGTAAACAAAAAAAGTTGAAAAATCATTTTACTAGTTAAGTGCATATAGTTAAGTATAAAATAAATCTTTTTTAGCTAAAATGAAATAGATTAATGATAGTTAATGTGTTGAATGATATAATTAAGCATGAGTCTAGTGGATTTATAAATTTAATAAATAATCTTTTTATATAGAGTTAAATATAAAATGAACTTAGTTAATAATCTAAGTTCAACTTAGCTTATTAAACTTGAACGAGCTAAAATGAATTAGATTCATTAAGTTTAATCAACTTGACTTAGTAATTGAACTAAATTATTAAGTCTATACAACTTGGGTACAACAAACATGATAAATGGATTAAAGATGGTTATTCATAAGCTGATATTAATCTCGATTATGAACAGTTTTAGACCTTGATTTAGAAACGGATAACATGCTTGGGTTAACCAATAGGTATGTAGAAATTACGTGTCGCTTGCTAAGTTAGTTATAATAACCGGACTAAAAATTAAACTCGGATAAAATGAGTGTTAGTTGCTGCTTGGTTGCTTACTCCAGGAGTGGCAACCCTGAACTAGGTTGCGAGTTGGATCGCAGCTCTAGGATGATGTGGTAATAGTAGGCGCTTGGGTCCCCATGGAGTGCTTGGTAAGGACAAGTGGGTAGTCGATAGAGGGGATTTCGAGATCCAACGATCAATTGGGAGCTGGAGAGAAGCTGTAACGAAGTTATGTGGGGGTGTGGGCTCTTGCATAAAGTGTTACAATAGACTGTGCTCATTGATGACTGTCTATGAGGGATTGAACCGTACGAAACTACTTATTTCTTTTCTTTCTGGTAAGTACTGGAGACTTATTGAACCCCCCCTCTTCGATGTGTGATTCGTTGGGGGAAGCCTACCTATTCGTTTGGAGGGAGTAATGAGTACTCTTGTGCATGTTTTTATTTCTGGGACGCTGGGAATACTTGGTTGTTGACTTAAATTAATTAAACTTAAATTGTGCTTATTGCATTAGCCTAAGCGTGTATGACATGCGAGTATGTGCTTGATTACTATTATACTAGTCTTGCCGCTCACTTTATATTATTTTAGGTATCGATGAGGACTCGTATGTGGATCTCCACTACAACTTTATGGGATATGGGAAAGATGAATACGAGAGTAGTTCCGACGAGTTGGATTTTGAAAGGGGACTTTGAAAAAAAAAAAAAACTAATTAAATGTTTGTTGTTTCATGTTTAAGGATGGGTGTAAACCCTTAAATTTATTTTTACCATTAGACCGAGTGCCAAATTTGTTTTCGAGTTAAGCCTAGCTCCCCACTTATGACTGTTATCTTAAAATGTTTTGAACTTTAAAATCTTTGTTTCACTCTTTCTTATGGAACTTTTATGCCTATTGATACAAGATGGTTTCTAACTACTTATAAATTCTCTTGAACTCGATATGGTTTTACTAAAGAGTATAAACATGATTTCTTAGTTAAAATGTGATTAGAAACTCATATAGATATCGGAAGCCTTGCACACATCACTTGGAGGTGATGTGTGCAACGAAACAACCTCACCTTTAAGCACCATAAGGGTCGAGTCATTTCACACCCAATAATCCTATTTTTTCTTCTTATTTCGATTATTTTGACATCTTTTTCCGTCATTTTCAAAAAGACTATTTGTCAAGAGATAGATATAGAGAAAAAACATAAATTTTTACTTATGAACATATTAAATAGACCAGATACAGATCAAGATACAAATGTAGATCAGATACAAGTAAGATTCAGATGTGTTAGGTTCTCTCAATATTGGTTTTGATGATAACAAAAAAGGATTAAGTGATTACTAACAAATTTATTAATTATACAATACTTAATTTATTAAGTATGATGAAAGTTTTGTGAAAGTATCAAAGTTTATGAAAATATTCTTCAAAAGAGATTCAAATCATAAAGTAATTCAAAAAGTGTTCGGAAAGTTTTTTAAGAACAGAGGAATACTCATAAGGTAACTCAGAAGATAGACATGATGAATATCAAGTAGACAACAATACTCAGAAGATAACACAGAAAGTAAATCGGCTACACAAACAAAAATCTATAATTTATGTACAATATGATGAAGATCGAATTTTCTAAGAATTCTTTATGGATTTGAAGATCTAGCTCTAAAATTGAATGTATTTGGGTAATACATTCAAATATGTTCCACTAAGTTGGTTCAAATATCTAAGGGAATTCAAGATTACAAAGGATTAAAGTTTTAAGTTTCAACAGCAAGTTCATCTATTCAAGTTCAAGTTTATTTTCTAAACATGTCCAAAATTCAACTCAGACCTATCATAAGAAATTGATCTAATTTATCTATATAGAAGATATTAAGATTGTGTTGCAACAATATTAATGAATTCAAAAACACGAGAAGTTTAAGGACAACAAGATACAGGAATAGAAAATTTGTTTCAAGATTAAACAATATCAGAGGATGTTTATCTTTAAGCTAGAAGAAGAATTCAAATAACAGATTACGTCCAGATTTTGAAGCATGAAAATCAAGCCAGATTTTTTTACCAAACTTCAAATAATCAAATCACATCATGAAAAAAAGTATTAACGTTCAATTCTATCTTATCCATTGAAGATTTAAAATAGTTCAACAAACGTTATTAATTGCAAGGAGAAATATTGGGAACAATAGTCTATCCTTTCTTAGTCGTTGGAAGTTGAGAATATATAACAAACAAAGGTCCAAATAAAGGAGACATGTGAAAAAGAGCAAGTTCTCTAATATGAGAATTTCCCCATTTTACTTGAGCAAAATATTGTTACTTTATATTTGTCATCCTTGTTCTGAAATCTTGAGGATACGTTATACTTTATTCCTCATTTGATTTGATTAGTTGTGGGAGATTATAGAGAAGTGAGAGTGTCATTTTTTTCCTCTATATATTAGTAAATAGCTTGAGTGAAGCCAGACAGGCTGAGCAGAGTGATTGAAGTCCATTGTATTTGGATAAACTTGTACTCTCATTTCTTGATTGGATATAGTGAAACATATCGGTGTGGAATATCGGGTCCCCAACTTGGAGCTGGAAGAGAGAACTGACGCTCAAGGCGGAACCTCTATAAATTGATTTTGCACTCTTCTCTTCCTTTATTTTTTGAATTTTATGTATGTTTACTTATTGTTTTAGCTGAACATTAAACTCAGTGACTAAGTTAGAGAGAGTGACTAGTACTTTTTGAGAATTGAGTAAGTGAACCTAATTTGATCTGAATTACAATTAATATTATTTGTGATCAAGTTTGATTGTTTACAAGTAAGATTATAAGCCATTGTAATTTATTAATCAAGTTGTGTGATTTAGTTGAATTTTGAAAAAACATAAATTTTTATTAAATAACCAATTCATTCTCCCTTGGTTATTCTTTTGGACCAACAAGATCAAAATTGGATAATCTAAATAGATCTTAATTTCTTTAAACTTTATCATTTAAAAACTCATTTGAGCAATAATCTAAAAATAAATAAATATATGTGTGTGTTGGTTTATGTATATATGCTTCAAAATTGGACAATTACGTACAATCATTTACGTACAATCATTTGTTAATTATAATTCTAATTTAAGTCACTATTTAGCGATGCCTACCAAGTATTGTTTGCAATCTATTGTAGTAAATGATATGATCTACAAAATTCATAGTGTTTAATAATTAATAATATTCAACATAATTTTTTACCATCATTTTATAATTAATTATATAATACCTTATGGCAAAATTTGCGAAGTAGTCACTTAGTTGACTCATTCAGGGAAAAAAAATGAGGCATCATGGATCAAATTGGGGGGGAAAAAACGAAGAAGAAAGAAAAGTCAAAGTTAGGGCACTTCAACTATTATTTGTTATCTCATTTTGGGTAACGGTCAATACATGATATATGTGTGCAAAATGGTTATTATAAATAAGGCACTTGTTTCCTATCATTTTCTAAAAAGATCAACACCGACAAACAAACAAAGAATAATAATAATAGTAGTAGTAGTAGTAAGGGATCCCAATTGGGAAAAGAAACATGTGGGCCAATATTTTTATTTCAATGCGCTGATGATAAGGTTGAAGGATTGTTTAATGGGTAAATGGTAAAATGGGATAGAGATTGGTCGATAGCCACTCTATAATTTCTGTGGTTCTTAAATTTTTTTATGGGTCCTACATCGATGTCAAACAAGCCGAGTAAAATACATCAGCTATGCTCGTGATGTTACGTCGTTTTTTAGCAAATCCAATATTTGACAAATTTTGGGTTTTTCATATATATATATCTATTACGGCAAAAGGTATTAGTAATTGGTCATTAATATTATTTTCTTAGAATTTTGAGTATTTGATTAATTTGAATTTTGAATATTTATATCTAGATATTCTTAGAATCAATAGACATATAGAATATTCCTATTTGGATATTTGCAAAGTCAACAAATCATAATATTTATCTTTCTTTTCTTACAAGTTTTATTGTATCATCTAACAACCAAATGGCATTACCATTAGCATCCAAAAAGGATAAATCAAGTTTGAAAACCATTTTTTCTTTTGAAATAGTTTAAGAAAAAACATCCAAAAAGGATAAATCAAGTTTGAGTACCATTTTTCCTTTTGAAATAGTTTAAGAAAAAACAAACCAAGACAGAAAGTAGGAGAGTTATACATAGAATTAAGTGGGTGTATATATAAATTTTTTACATATATAAAAATTGTATCCATATGTGAGGAAAACTTTTACTGTTTCATTGACAAAATAATTCGGTCAATCATCTTATCTTTAAAACAAATATAATAACTAAGATATTAAATATTTCAATAATAAAATTATAGTCAAGTATATAAATCTAAATTATCCGATAGCCAACAAAACTAGGTCCGTTTAAAAACATAATAGGATCATAATTGTTCCCTATATGTGGTCCTAAATGGCACGTGTAAACTTTAAAATGTTATTATAGATTAATGACAGAAAATACGTCAAAAAAGAAAGACAGGCTATCTTAATTTTCCCATACTCATGTGGAGCTCAATGATAGTACATACTAACAATAGATAGATGTAAGGAAAGGAAAATTAGAGAAAATCATCATTACCTGATATGAAAGACATTAATAATATATAACAATGGGTACATGTATCTCCTGTCTTGCAGTAAGGATTCTCGTAACCCATAATGCCGAAGATACGGTTGAAACGGGGTACAACACAAATACTTTGCATAAAATGACTTAATATCCATCAATATACACGTAAAACACATTCACCGTGATCTACCTCCTTCTATTTTCACCTAATTGGTGTGTGTGTATGTATATATCCCAATTTAATTGCTCCATTATTCATTTAGGATTTTGGCGAGGTGCAAGAGCTCCATATGTTCTTGGCTTTGGAATTTCTAGTGCTGACCTATTAACCCTATCATTTGATGTCCAATTTCCCTTATTACATGGAACATACTTGGTCCATCTTAATTCAGGACAACACTGTGGCTTTAAGAAAAACTTCTGGCACTCAGCAGCAGTCCTTTGATAAGGTAAATCTTTAATGCAATTCATCCTCACATCAAGTATGCGCTCTTCTATCAGCTTCCTGCATTCTGGCCCGACTTGGGTAAAATAATTATAGGAAAGTGACAAATTCACTAAATTCGGAAGCATACACACTGATTCCGGAACCGGACCATACAGCAGGTTCCGGGCCAGATTTAGGTACTGTATCTTCTCCAAACAAGCGAATGAATGTGGAATGGGTCCGGTGAGTTGGTTCGTCTCAGCATCGAACACTGTTGCGTTGTCCAGTAGACCAATCTCATACGGCAAGCACCCTGATAGATTGTTGTTGAGGAAGAGGACCTCAAGAAGAGTGTTTGCCGCCCCACCGATGGATTTCGGGATCGGACCGGTAAATTTGTTGTTGGCAAATGTGAGGTAACGTGCCGGGGTTGAACCGAAAATGTCTGGCAAATTTCCTGTGAAATTGTTGTTGTTGATAAAAATCACGTCCACGTCAAGATTGAATAGTTGTGCTGGAATTGGCCCCGTAAAAGAATTGAACCTAAGATCTAGAAATGTCAAATTGGTGGCTCCAAGGACTTGTAGTGGGAAGGGCCCCGTGTACCGGTTGTTGCTAAGATCCAGCTCGTAGAAGTACCTAGACCCAATTAAAATCAAGCAATTAATAAAGGAGGCTTTTCCCACCAGTTTCGGTACTTACATCGACAGTAGACACTAGACACCACAAGACATGCAAAATGAAGCACACATACATGCATGCATGTACGGATAAAGTTAGTATATACAATGAAGTAAATAAAACAAAAAAAAAAAATTTCCATACGTATATATTTATTTTATTGAAATACATCATTAATTTTGAAAAAAACACTTCTTCTTCTTCTTCTTCTTCTTAATTTGATCATTTTTTTTTCAGGCCTATCTTAAAATATTTTCTTTTATGTGATTTAGGTCGTTCATCGAACATATTCACAAAGGATTAGTTAAGTGGAAATATCTCGATTTTTAATGTACCTTTTAAATATAGCCAAATGAAATACTTATGGTAAATTATAATACGTGCATAACAACATTAAAAAAATAATAATAATTAGTTCACGTTTAGGCCGCAATAATTAATAATTTTATTTTAATTTATGAATAAGAAAATAGATAATTTTTAAAGTACCTACCATCTATTGATCCGACTATGTATTATAAAATTCTTATCATGTGCATCACACAAGGAAGTATATCATATATATTACATATGTAATTACTAGTATCGTTCTTTATATTACCTGAGTTTGGAGTATATAATTGATGGGATTGATCCGGTGAAGGAGTTAGTGTTTGCATGGAAGAATACAAGATCGGGCAATTCATCAAGAAAGCCGCTGATATTAAGGTTGTTGCCGCCAAACATGTAACCGTTAAAGTCGGCTCCAGCAAGTGCCTTTTGCTTCTTATCCGGGACAGTGTCACATACGAAGCCCGTGTACTTGCAAACGTCTAGTCCTTCCCATGTTTTGGTAATGCCTTTTGGGTCGCAGGTTATTTTCTTTTTGAACTTTTGGATCACAGGATACACTATTTTCAGTCGATCGCTTAGTGGTGGTGGAGGTGGGGGAGGAGGAGGAGGTGGTGGTGGACATTTTGGAGGAGGAGGAGGAGGTGGTGGTGGTGTTTGACATTTTGGAGGAGGAGGAGGAGGAGGAGGAGGTGGTGTTTGCATTTTGGAGGAGGAGGTGGAGAACATTTTGGAGGAGAAGGAGGTGGTGGTGGTGGAGGCGGCGGCGGCGGTGGTGGTGGTGGAGGAGGTGGTGGCAGTGGAGGTGGTGTTGGCGGTGTAGCACAAATGGGTGGGGGTGGAGGTGCACAGGTACGATTAGGGGATATTGGAGGAGAGGGATGTGGCCAACCACCACTGCCAATGGCTGTTCCGCCACCGTCGCCACCGTCACCAGGACTATGGGTCTGAGCCGTGGGTTTGTTGAGGAGACAGAAAAGGAAGATGAGGGAGAGATGGAGAAGCGGAGTAAAAGAGGAGAGTGTGCCCATCTTCTTAATTATTATTCTACGTTTTTTTTGGAGTGAGAGTGCGTGTGTGTGTGTTGAATGATGATGAGATTTATAATTTAGAAGGACTCAGAAAGGTCAATTTTTCCAACCACTTTACCCCCAAGGAAGTCGATTCTTTATCGTTTTTACATTATCCGAGTAAGATAATGTATAAATAAGGGTTAGGATGACCTTTAAAACTAATCCATAATAGTGCTTTTTAAAAATTTGCCTATGTATTTTAATTTAGTTGAGTTCTCTTTATCATTATTATTTTTTAATTATATTTGGTCAAAAACGATGTTAAATTTTTAGCCAGTCGAAAAAATTATTATTTTTATTTATTTGTATGCTATTATTATATAACTATTACAATGAGCATAACCGCATAATAGAGGTAAAATAAAATCAATGGATTGCCCCAGATTTCTACCCGCCTCCCCTCTCCTTTTTTTTTTCTTTTTTTTTTCCCAATACCCAAAAAAATTATATGACCAATTATGAATAACAAAAGGATAAACAAGAAAATTGACCAAAACACGATTTTGTGTGTGCGTGTGTGTGTATATGTAAATATATCTTATATAATATAGGAACCTGCCCACGAAACAGGATCACCGACATATTACAGCTATAAATAGTTTCCTCCGTTTTCTCGCAAAACAGTTTAAGAAAAATCCCCTCACTGCAATATATATAAAGACATGGGAGAAGATAAAAGAAAATTATGCAAATAACAAGTCGTTTATCCTTTTCATAACACTGAAGATTAGATTTAATATATTCTTGGAATTTCAACACATAAACTAGAATTCATCAATAACAAAAAATTATAACCCTAGATTCAAGCTTTCTCGTAATCTAGACCAAAAAGGTGAAATGTTCCTATTCAAAATATTAAATTAAGTAGTAAAATAAATAGCTAATACAAAAAATCAAATAAAAATACATTGTAAATGAAATTACTATTTTAACCATATTTGTTAAGTAAACGACAAAAAAAGGAAAAAAAGAAAAGAAAAACCTATATTTGTTTAGTGATTAGTAAAGGTGTAGCACTAATTTAAGAGAGTGAAATTAAATAAGTTGCGGTGGAGAGTTACAAATCTGCCCATGTTTTACCAACTTCTAACTATGTTGAAGGAAATTAGACTAGTATAAAACCAACTTTCCGGAGAGTTAGTTACTTTTGCAAAATAAAATTTTGATCTCTTTCACTAACCAATGCTTTTGAATGGAATAAGAGGAAGATCATGTTCATCTTGGAGCTTCCTATTGATTTATAATGAAATTGATCAAATTATATAACATGGATCAAGAATTTGCCATCAAATTATAATAAGTTAATCTATGTCTTCATCAATTTTAGTTAATCACTAAAATTATATTTGGAGAATTAACAATAGGATTGTTTTCTTGCAACAAATTGATGTCAATAGAGATGCAATCCCACGAATTTTTGGAAAAGTAATTAATAGGAAAAGGTAGATTTTAGTACTAAATGTTTACCTATTTTTCTATTTGAGTCTTAATATTTTATTTTTATGTTGGAGTGCTAAATTTTTTCCAACCTTTACAAACTAGGACGTTTATTAACTCACTAAAATTTTCCATCCATTATTGATACATGTTGAGTTAGGATTCACCGATAATAATTAATTTGATTAAAAAGACCATTAATCGTATATTAATTATATAATAATGTAAATAACAAAAACTTTGAAAAAAAAAATGAACAAAGTAAAAACCAACAATATGAAACAAACTATTTTGTTTTTGGTGACCTTAATCTCATTTATTTTGTTGAGATATTGATACTGCCTTAGTTTTTCCTTTTTTTATTTCACTCATTTCCTATAACATTTTGAACTATATTTTTGGTATGATTCTGCTTTTTGAAACCTATGTCTTTTAGACTTATAAAATTTTTAAACATACTAATTGCTTAAGAAAAAGTATTGTTTTTCCTTTTTTAATAAAGTACATATTTTATAATAGGTACCTGGTATCCTAGAACCCATATTCACTATATAGTAGAATACAACTTTGAGGATGGATATAGGGTATGAAGACTTTATACTCATACCTATCTTATAAAAGTATGTTCTTGAAAAACAATACTCGTACCTTATCCTGTGACTCTCAATACCCACGAATCCTATCTAATTGAGAGAATATGAGTGAGTATCTTGTATGGTAGGGTTACCTGCTCACTCCTAATTTCTATCATAAGTTTTCCTTCTATTATTTATGCTTAAGATTAAGTTCAATTCATAAGATAAATTTTGTCAATTTTTATTTTGTTTAAATTGAAATCAGGGTTCTTCTACTTCATTTTTATTTACTATTTCTTCAAAAAAAATTAAAGAATTTTTCTTAATTTTTTATTATCTTGTTAATTATTTTTATTTAATTGATATATATTTTAATGATATTTTATTTAAATTAATTATTATTAACCAATCATAATTGACATATGTAATAATGGATAAAAAATTTAATGGAAAGTTTTAATTTGTACAGTTTATAAAATGTAGGGTGTGCACCAATGAATTTTAATGGGGTACTTATTTATCGAGCTATTAATGGGGCTTAGGATAACGAGAATATTACAACAAAAAAATAATAATAACAACAATTTAATAAAGTGATCTCATATATTTCAATTTTTTTGTGAAAGTATAATGAGTGGAAACTGTTTTTTTTGTTAAAATACTTTTTATATATTCTATATGGACAAGGTTCCAACAAAATTTTAAGATTAAAATAAAAAGAAATCGTTGTGGAATCTTCCCTCTCTGCAATTGATTATGTGCCCTTTCTCCAAATTTTTATAGTGCATAGAAAATAATGGCAGTGGTGCATGGACCTGACTGAACATCCATTAAAGAGTACATGTTGCCATTATAGTTGTGCGTTTGTCTTGTTTTTTTTTTTTTTTTTTCCAAAATAAATTTTGATAACAAACTAAATAAATTATAGATATTTTAGTAATAGTGTTGGTATATTACTTATCGTAAACCGAAGGGGGTAATAAGATACGAAAAGCAGATTAATGAGATGTGTTATTAAGTATAATAATATATGAGAACATTAGCAATATGTATACACAATATCTACTCATATGAGACTTACTAAGGAGCAAATTTAGTGAAAAAAAATATAAATATATAAATACATAAAACGTTGAATACAATTGGAATAAATAAATAAATAAATAAAAAGTGGTAAACAAATAAGAATATATTCTCTGTCTTTCGTATTGCTATTGCGACTTATTTGTTAGTGGAATTTTAATTCCATTTACCCATCCACAGTAAATAAATTGCCAGGAGGGCAAGTAAGGGGTTAACAAGTGTTGATGTAGGGGTGGACACAAATTGATAAAAATCAAATCAAATCAAATCAAAATTTATGATATTTTTTTTAATCTCAAAATCAAATCATTTAATTACTATTTGATTCGGATTAGAAAATTTTCAAACCATTAGATAATGGTTTGGTTTGGTTGGATTATAGTTTTAAAATAATTTGTAATTTAGTAATATTATATTTATATAACACGTAAATCTCCTTGTAAAAGTACAAAAATTATTTAATAATAAGTCTCAAATCATATAAAAAGTAATGAGTAAAGTCAATATTAAGATTTAAGACAACTAAAATTTTCATAACAACTAAATTTAACAATCACGGTCTCAGATCTACTAGCAAAAATGCGATCCAGGCCAAATTCGTCAAATATCAGAAATATGCCATACGGTCAATGTGGAAGCCCCTGATCACGGATTGGTGATATGCTCGACTTGTTGTGGAATGCGGTAGTGTAACAGCCATCGAGTAGCATGGTTAGCGTAGCGAGGGCTGGTGTCATTATAGAGGGAAGTTCTGACATGAGTAAAGGCAATATTATTGGTCTGTTTAGCTAGTTTTATTGGGTTGTTTATAAAAAAATAGATATAAATAAAAAAAAATTGATATTTTTTTATAAAAAGATCAAATATAAATGAAATATAAATATAAATTAAACATATTTATATATATTATTTCAATATAAATATAGATATTGATAAAAATAGATCATTCAAATAGACCCAATCTACTAGCTTGAGATTATATTATTTCTCAAGTATGAATGATTTACTTATAATTATGAAAAAAAGGGACTAAATTTAATAAAATTTAGGTACATGACATGAATTTTGACTAAAACTCTATATAATATGTAGATTACAGTAAAAGTTTTGAATAATCAAATATTTTAATAAATATAAATTTTAAAAGTTCTTTTAAGCATTATGTCATAATATAAAAAAATTTTAAGTTACAAGAAATTATTATTATATTTTATCTAAAACGGATTGGTTTGATTTTATAGATTAATTTGGTTTATCCATCTAGACCAATCATAAATTTATATATTCATTCAATTTGAAAATTTTCAAAAAAAAAAAAAACTATATTTTCAGTTTGATTTATGGATTGGTTTGGTTCGGTTGGTTTTTTTGTCTACCTCTATATAGAGAGGTTTATGAATTTGATATGTGCCAATTTCCTAAACAAATAGTTGGTATCACTCCCCAATGGTTACTCTAAACGTGGCAGTCTGATGTATACAATGTTAAAGCCTATGAATGACTTCCTTAGTCATACAAAGGCTTCCATATCATGCAAAAGGCATACAACACATTAGAAGGAACGCACCAAAGTAATGTAATTTACTTTGATGACAACTAAGAAACAAGACAAGAGAAATACTTAACATAAGACATAAGAAAGGTCAATTACAATTCTTAGGGGCATACTCCTATTAATGTCTTCAGGATTACACAAATACATTTCCTAGTAATCTCTCAAAACATTAGCATATCATATATAATTCATAAAGAAATTTCATAAAAGTAAATCCATCATATGCTTCCAATTCTTCCACAAGAGCTCAAACATTCGCCAACGGTTTCCTTAATATTTCGATCCTTGAACGAAACCATAAATATACGTGTTTCAACAAAAACCTATGGGGGTGTAAGCTTACAACGAGCTTAGTGAGATATTCCCTTTTTATTTGTACCGTGATTTCAAACAGGTTTATTAATTTTCACGCATATACTATGCATGCTATGTAATAAAAACATTGATGCGATCTTGCAAACCCTTGGCGTAGAAACCCGAGGACCCAAACAATTCACAGATTAATTTCAAACCCTAGGATCATCTTAAATAGGCCAATGCGCAACTAGACTTAAATTAGACCTGCCAATTGAAACCACAGCTATAAAAAAATCATAACTTGACCCCAAACACTCATGTTTAATGGAACCACAGTTATCACAAGAAAGGAGTTTGACCCTAATCACACCTGTTGATTAGAACCAAAACTATAAAATGACTTGTTCTTATCACAAGAACAAATAAACTCTCACCAATGAAGAATTCTCTCAAAGAGAAATATTCATTTACTCAATAACAATAATAATCTTTCCATTGCAAAGCCAAAACCTTATTTGTAAAACATAAAAGGAAACTAGAAAGACAAAAAAAAAATAGGTTTGTCATAACAAGAATGCCAACGGCCTTAAAAGGAATGTGGTAGTGTTGAAATAACATAAACAAAAATAAAATATTTGCTAAGACAAAATGGCAAGTAGTGTAAGGGGATATGCCGGTGGCATAACATGATAGGCTGGCGATGTAAAATCAAAACCAGCGGTGTACTATGCTGGAAGTATTCGTAGCTTTACGATTAAGGCTAATTGGGAAGGCTGGCTTGTTTTCCACTTACGCTAGCTGTGTTGGCCTTTTGGCCTGTGGCGTACATGGTCGGTGTAACGCCATAAAATAAGGCATTATAACCCACCGTATGTCCTCTCTTGAAAAGGATACACTAAGGCTCTAATACCCATAAAAATTCAAATATCACCTGCAAACTCACATAAGGTATCTCATAGAGTACTCAACACAAACTGTATAACTTGGAACATATTTTTCTGAGTAAAATTCTTATTTAAAACAACCATATAAGTTGGAATACCAAGCCAACTAAACCAAACCACAATTTAGATAAAAAAAACCTTCTTTACAACCTAGAACTTCCTACAACAATCTATTCCTAAAGTATTTACATAAAATATAAAACATAAAAACATAAACAGATAATTTCCAAGTCTTCAATATATCTAAACACTTCTCTTCTTCCATGAACCTGTAAATTGCAAATCTAACTCTCAGCTGGGTAGTTAGGTCCACTATTGCCATCCTTTCGATCAAATATCATATCATAACCCGAAAGATCATATACGATGTCTTCATCACCTATACCTGAAATTTTAAAAAGTGAGTTGAGAAGCTTAGTACAATAACTCCAATTCTTAAAAGCAAATGAAAATACACACGCAAAAGGTATATATATCAAATGCAGTTAGTTTAATTGTCACGCCCTAATGGGTACCCTAAATGTGGTAGTCCGCCACCTACGGTATTAAAACTTAAGAATGACTTCCTAAAGTCATGCGAAAGTTTTCAACACCATATGTAAGGAATCTATCACAACAATAGGAGACACCAGTGGGATGTATAGTTCGAGATAGTAAATACAACATAAAAGAATCTAAATAATCATCCAATTTATCATTAAGAGAACATAATCCTTACATCATCTTAGGGGTTTTCCCCTATAATTCTTTGAACAATCATAATATCAACTTAATCTTTCTCACAACAAAATAATACTAATACCAAAAGACATCAAAGATATTTAAACTAAGATCTTCAAAAGATATCCAGAAGCTTTTCTAAAACATCATCCCTCTCGAGTATATGAAGCCTTCGGGCACAAAAGATATAGTCCTGTTACAACAAAGGTTTATCGGAGTATAAGCATAACTAGCTTAGTGAGAATACTCCTGAATCAACGTATTTGTATAAATAATTTCAAACAAGTTATTAAAGAAGCATGTGAATGCATCAACCAAGTGATCAAGCAATACATATGATTTGTCGGAAATCATATGTTTGAATGGATTTACCCCTCCATTCAGGGTTAGGTGTTCCAGGCTTTTTAAAACCCATCTTTAAAATCCAACTCATGTAGTTTATTTCAGGTGCCTACTCGCCCATCTCAAAATAGTTCTTTTAGGCTCCTAATCGCCCATCTTAAAATAGTTTTTTCAGGCTCCTACTCGCCCATCTTGCAGATTTCTGGCTACTGCAAACCCGGCTACTATACTCTTATCCCATCGAGTATAGTAGCTCATGCAATGAAAGAAACTACATGATATGCATGAATCAATTAACATAATTCATAGTATATGATTAGAGTAATTTAAAGGTGATCAAAGAATTTACACACACTCCAACAGAATAATAGTAAAACATAAGTTAATTAACAATGATTCTTGTCTCAGTATGCTTAACATTTTTTCAGCCAATATTATCATACATAATTCATTTTCATCTTGTCGTACTTCTAGTGCCTCTCGCTACAAGCACAACCAAGTACGTAAAAAGGTAGGAAATAAACTCACTTGGCCATGAGGATCTATCTTTCTTACGGATGAGTCGATCGGTAAATCCACTAATCAAACTAATCCTCCGGGTATGAATACTCCTCCTCGGGATTACTTAATCAAGAAGAATACCCATAATGAATATTTCTTATTGATTCTATGATACTTATAAAAAACTATATCATAAGATTGTTAAAATTCGTATAAAAGATAATTCCAACTTAAAATGGCCATAACTTGGTCATTTTAACTTGGAATTGCGCAAATAATATACCGTTTTCTACCTACTCGAAAAGATCTATCCATTTTTAAGGTTATTTTTTCCATAAAAAGCCATTTGGGTTGGAAAATACTTTGGTACATAATAGTTACGAATTTATAGTTTACAAAATATTATTTTTCCAAACTTTATTTTACTCAAAAATCCTTAAGCAAAATATATGGATATATATATATATATATATTGAAAAATGCTTTAAACATATATAGACACTCATAGTGTATGGATTATTTTCGTAGTGTTGTCTCAATATTGATATTTCATAAACAATTTGTCTTTGATGGTTTTAAAAGACAAAGCTTTTGAGAATTTCTCATTTTTGATTTGTTTAAAAAAGTATATTTGAGTGGTTATGAGTAAATGTTTTCCTATTATAATTTTATTTTCTCACTTTTTAAAAGTAAATTCACTTTCAAAAATTTGGTTCTTTAAGTTATCTACTAACTCTATTTTTAGTGATTGAAAAAAAATAAGTTTTTCAAAATATCCTTTAAGTTTTTTGATGTGGTCAAATATTTGAAGTTGTATTAAATGTATGTTTTCTTTTTATTTTTATATCGTTTCTCTTCTTTAGAAAATAGATATACCTTTAAAACTTTACTTTCTTAGAAAATTTTATTTTTCTAAGTTGGTTTTCAAAATAGTGAGTTGACTTTATCTTGGTTTAAAAAACTTGTTTTATTCTTAATATTTGTTAAATGGTAGAATAATTCTCTAAGACAAGTTTATAAGAAAAGCTTTCTTAATAAAGAATTGTTAACATTAGAACTTAGCAAATTTTCATTTTAATTTTGAAAAGAGAATAACAACATATAAAAATTATGTTTTGAAGAGGCTTTCTTAGTAGGTGATTTTCAAAGTCGATAATGAACCAACTTAAGTCTTATAAAAGATATGGTTGAGTTAGAATCCTTCAATGCCAAAAATTCTTTCTTTATGAAGTATTAAGTTTTGATTTAGGAAAGAAATGAGTTCCTTTTCTTATTTTGAGGAAATCTACATTACTAATTCTTCTAGAATTTATGATTAGCTTATCCTAGAAAAAGTTTATTAAAAAAAAAAACTTAGATCTTTTGTTAAAAATTCCTTTTGTTAAGAAATATAGTTTGCTTTTCTTTATTTAAAAAAGAACCAATTTTTATTTTTATTTAAGACAACAACATTTTAATCATGCATGAATATGATTATGTAGCAATGTAAAAGTAAAAATAATAGATAATAAGATAGAAAGAAATACTTGTAAGTAAATAAACATAATAAAATAGTTAGGCATTAGGAACCTTAGCTTCATCAAGGTATCCCGATCATGTATTGGGAGCCTTAGCTTCATCAAGGCAACCCGGGACTAAGAATAGACTAGTCCCAAAGAGAAAAAAAAAAAGAGGGAAAATTGTTTTGACTTGATATGGACAAGTTTAAGACTAGAAAGACTAGTTTTAATAAATTGCATAAAACAAGTAAATAAATAAATTGCAAGACATGAAAATAAATAAATAACAAATGACTTTATATGCTCTAAATATATATGCATAGTATACATAATACTATATAAGTTAGATTAGAGCAAAGACAATAACAATATTAACAACATAATAACGTAATGTAAAATAGGAACATGAACAAAAACAAAACATGAACATATTGTTACTTCTTTAACTCATATGAGTCTAAGAAACATACACCAAGCTCATGCTAAGTTGTATGAAGATGATAAATAATATAGGTAGGATTTTTATCTAAGGTTTAATGGAGGATTTTGAAAGAGATGAATGGGTTTTATTGTTTTTCTTGAAAAGTAGAAATTAGTAGAGAGTATTTTGAGAGGGAATGGTTGGAGAGAGATTTTGAGAGAGTATTTTGATAGAGTTTTGTTATGAAAAATGGATGTGTGAAAGAATGAAAGAGGAAGGGAGTATTTATAGAATTTTTCGAGTGAATTTTTGATGTAATAAAATAAATTGAAAAAGATATATTATAGAGAAAGAGAGAGGGGGCCGAAGGTTTGATGTGAATAAAGTTGTATTAGAAAAGTAAAAAGTAAGAAAATAAGTATATAGGTAATAAGAAATAGGTGTAAGAAAAAGTAGAGATACTCAAATAGTAATGAATAGTAGAAATAGTACTATGAATAGTTGATTAGACATATAAAATATCGGTAGTAATAAAAATACGCATAAATGAGCTATATCTGTTATTTTTAGTTACCGAAAAATTCTAAAACTGATATTTTTGAAATCCTTATTTAATTACGAGTCTTCTGGTGTTATTGGAATATTTTTATTGTTCCGAGCTCCGGGACACCCTTTTTAGGAACTGACCCCGATTGGGTCCGAAGGACACTCGAAATTCACAAATATTATATTTTTATGTTACCTTATATTATTACGAACTATTTTAAGCCATGAACTTCATTTCGTTTTCTGGGGTTTGGGAACACGGGATTGCCGGAGTTGAAATTATTTGATTGTCTTAACCTTTGTTGACCTTTGAAACTCCGGTTTGACTAGGGTTATGATTTAATCCAACTTTACCCTAGAAATTGAGGGGTTTAACTCAGGGATGGGATAGGTGGTTCTTTTCATGTTTGGATTTTTGTGCCTAATGATTAATGAATCTTCTCTTATGAAATTCCGTGATCGAAATTAGTTTAAGGTTTGGTTTTAACTTGGGTCAAACTCTAGGGTTTCGATTCGGTATTCCAAAACCATTCTCGAAAAAATTCAGGGCTTACATTAATGCAAGAAATCAGTTTGTAATCTTCTTATAGTCAAAAAATTAACACAGTTCAGAACTATGTATACTTTAATCCCAAACTCGAAGTAACTCATACTCCTCTTAAAAAACAACAAACTCTTTGAAAATAAGATAATTATATACATATATGGATGAATGAGTACTCCCCAAACATCCCAGTTTCTGTCACACCCCATAGGGTATCCTAAACGTAACAGCCCGCCACATATTATATAAGACTCACGAAATCCCTATCCGAGCCTTTCGGAAGTCTTACATAGATGTAAAGCGTCCCTTTACGACAATAGAATACTCAATCAATGGAGTTAAGAAGTTTAATGCGGCATTCACTAGCCATAGATAATAAATCAAAACGCATATATATATATACATTACAAAAGTTTAAGGGGCATTCCCCCGCAAAATAATATCAAGTCCGATTACAGTCGTCCAAAGTCCTTTAGTTTCCAACGGAAGTCTAAACAAAAGCGAAGTAAACTTCTAAGGAAACTCCTATCTCCGGTACCTGAGCTGTGGCTTGCCTCGGCCTAAGCCAAATGAACTCGTGCTGCAACAAATAAAAGCTATGGGGGCGTAAGCTAACTAGCTTAGTGAATAAGAACTTCCGTATCACAATTAATACAATTCATTCAAACAAGTGATTATTCACGCAAATGTATGCATCAAACAAATGAGTTCAACAAACATATAACCAGCCGTAAATCATATGTGGATGGACTTGCGCCCTCCATCTCGGGTTAGCAGATTAACGAATCTTGTGGTGCGACGCCTTTTAAGCTCACGGTCAACTGAACAATAATTCGTTTTATGGATCACGATTAATCAACATATTCGTTTTATGGATCACGAAAAACCAACCAATGCTAATGCTCCATCCCCGTCGTGATATGAATGAGTCCAATTATAATTAGAGTCGAATATATATTAATTCAATTCTTTTAGGTGACCAACAATTATTCGCAGACAATCAATATAGAATGTTAGCTAATCAAGCAATATCTTAACACTCGGTTTCGATATTCCTTAAATTCAACTTCACATATCAACAACAGAAAAGTATATAATTCCCATATACCCCATCATGCATAATCATCTTTTATCTTTACCTAAACAACTAATGCCACTATCATTACAAACAGAAGCAATAATTGAGAGCGAAAGTAGTACTTACTCGGCCATGGTTCGTCGGTCTTTTAGTAATAGTAATCGGGTGGTAACGTATCGTCTTGCTCGGGATCACCTACCAAATAAGAATAATCTAATAAGAATCTCATCACTAAACTAATTTAAACTACACATCCAAACTACACAAATTCGGAATTCTCGCTATTTGCGGAAGCTCCGACTTAAAACGGCCATAACTTGGTCATTTTAACTAGGAATTTCGCAAATTTTATATCGATCTCTATCTACTTCGAAAGATCTATCTATTTCTAGTATTATTTTCAAGTTTTTAAAACATTAAGGTCATGGAACAGTGGGATCAGTTCTGTTCTGTAACTTTTCCAATTCCGAAAAATTATTTTGCATTTGATAAAAATGTTCCTAGTTGATGATTCATGCATAGATGGTATATGAATGAATTCATAATATGAATATCATGTAATGAGCTCAATATATGCATGGTTTTGATGATCTTTGATGATGAACTTCTTATGAACTTCTATTTATTAAGAATTCTATGATGATCACTTATGCAAGCTATTCTTTCCAACCTTACATTTCCTAGGGTTTTTGTGATTTTATTCTTGAAATTTACTTACCATCTAAGTAAAAATGAGTTCTCAACATCTATATTAATCATGACCTTCATTTATGCATAAAAATCCACATTTTTCATTGGGTAAATATGTTTTTAAACAAGCTACTCACAAAAATCCGAATTTTGTAAATTTCCTTTTCTTGCATTTTCTTTATGAGAAAACTTGTTTAATGCATAAAAAATTGAAGCTTCATTATACCTATTATCTAAAGACTCCATTTAGCTCATGAAACATGCCATCTAAGCTTGGATACTAAGTGTTTATGTAGGCATCATCCTAAAATACGAATTTGACCATTAATATTTATACCAATATTTTTCATTCTAGTCTTCACTACTTGTTTTACATTTTTCTTATGCCTAAACTCATCTAAACTTATGAAAATCACTCCTTAAGGACATCTATTACATATACCTTCCATTTTCTATGAAAAATATGAGTTTTAAAGTGGTTTTGGTGGTCTTTAAATTAGGGTTCCAAAATCATCCGAATTTTCAACTAAACATTTCTAACCAAATATTTTCTTTTTCAAGTTTCTTGTCTTCTATACATGTAGATCTACCATCTAACCTATCTATACATAAACAAGGCTACATTTTTATGATCATCA
The DNA here is from genome assembly GCA_024138025.1 of Combretum micranthum. Lineage (NCBI taxonomy): Eukaryota > Viridiplantae > Streptophyta > Magnoliopsida > Myrtales > Combretaceae > Combretum > Combretum micranthum. The sequence continues at coordinate 95,310 of JAMXBD010003323.1, forward strand.
ATGCATGAAAATCAAAATAATATATGAACATAAATATAGATGAAGATGTGGATGTCTAACATTAGATCTACTAAGTATAATGCATGAATCATGAGTTTCATGGCATGAACATAAATATCTATGCATGATCTCTACTCTACATGCATGAACAAGGTGATATTTCAACAAAAACTCATTTAAACACTAGATCATATCTTGTGATGGCTTGATATTCTTGTATAAGTGTTTTCATGTCCCTAGCATATGCTCAATGGGATTAAATGTGAAAACACACAAGAATAGCTTTGCCATTGCAAGATTTAAAAAGAACAAAGCTTAAAATCATCACATTAATGGAGATTTGGAGATGAAAAGAAGAGAAAATAAGCTTGTGAGTGTGTGTGTGTGTCACAGCACATGAGGAGAGAAAGAGAGAGTTTTCAACCTTTGAAGAAAAAATGAAAGAGTGAAAATGAGGAGAGAGAGAGAAAAAATGAGCTTATATATTACATGCATTAGGGTTTTAGTTGAATAGAATTCAGTAAAATAAAACAAATGAGAGGGAAAAATCGAGGGGGGGGGGGGAGGCGCCGGCCATGGGGGAAGGGGTATGTGTGTGTGTGTGTGTTTGAAATTTGATAATTTGTATTTTATGTAATTAAATGTAATAATTAAATAGGAAACAAAAATTCTTGGAAAAGAAAATTGTAATGAGTAGTTGTAACGATGTAAGAATAGGGTATGGGTAGTGTGTAGTGTAGGTTGTACTTGTGAATAGTAGACAAGACAGCTACTTTACCGGTTGTAACGAAAACACGGGAAAAGGCTACAACTGTAATTTTTATAATCCGGAAAATTATAAAATTGATATTTTTGGAATCCTTATAAATTACGGTTCTAATAAATATTCCAGAACATTTTTCTGAGTTCGTGGTCCCGGGGCACGCTTTTCCGTAATTGAGCTCGGGAAGGCCCGAAATTGAAAAATTCCCAAAATTAAAACTTTCAAAGGTCTAAAATATACTTTAGGATGATAATTCATATTCATTTACTTTATAAAACTTCTTTTATTATGAAACCGAAGGAAAGCCGGATTTAGGATTCCTAAGCTTCTTTCACTAGATTTAAACTGAGCTGGATTAGGGTTTCGCTTTTCAACTCTCGGGGTTTTCTTAACTATTGAGAATAACGGGGTTTATAGTTTCCCCCTAATTCTACCGAAATCATATCAAAGTACGAGTCCACTAGGGACAACCCTACACTAAGATCATTAGGGTTGTCACGCCTTATAGGGGTATCCTAAACGTCATAGTCTGCTACATACTGTCACGCCCCAACGGGTACCCTAAACGTGACAGCCCGCCGTACGCAATATTAAAGCTCAAGAATGACTACCTTAGTCACTCGAAAGCTTCCATATCGGTACAAGGCGTACACTCACAACAAAGGGAGACCGTTGAAGTAATGCATTTTAAGATGTTGGCAGCGGAACATACAAAATAACACTTAATATATTTCATAAAAATATAAAGTCTTACAACTTCTAAGGGGCATTCCCCCGATATATATAACAACATGGTTCTACTGAATATATCATAACTAAAGCTAGAAGGTTTTAGAAGAAATCTACTCTATAACTTCAAAATAGAATTCCTCCAAAAGCTTCTCAAAATAAGGATTCTACCCGGGAAATCAAGGTGGTCTCGGGTGCAAAAGATAATCCTGCAATATCAAAAGTCTATAGGAGTATAAGCATGACTAGCTTAGTGAGATATTCCTTACGCAATAGTATTCAGAATAAGCAATCAACCAAGTTTATTAATTCAAGCATATGAAATGCAACAACCATATGATCAAACGTTACATACGACTATCCGGTTTCGTATGTATGATGGATTTACCCCTCCATCGGTGGTTAGGGAATGCTTTGAACTGGGTCCCGAACGACCTCCTGGAAGTTGCGCGTCTTGGGGTTCCAACGAACCGTACTACTAGTCCCCGGGCTTTCCATACCCAAAGCGATCGATCCGGCTCGGCTACACCTTGAGGCCGTATTCCCCGTACGTCCTAACCCTCAAGATGTAGCTAGGCAGCTTACCTTTCCGGTCCCACGCTGAGGAGTAGTAGCAAAACTTCGAAATGATATTCTAAGTGATATGCATGAGCAATTTATTATATGGTGATTTCAATATGACATTAAATCATTTAAAGCGATCAAACAATATTTGCACACATAACAATACATACATGGAAACATTTATATCAATCACAAATCAGGTTCCGATATACTTATCGTTCATTGATCGCACACAACGAATCACATACATAATTCCCATAATATCCCACATGCATATCAATTTTATCTTTTCCTAACATCTAGTGCTCTATTCTACAAGCACATGCGCGAATACATAAGCGTAAAGGAAACTCACTCGTCCATAGCGATCTAGGAGTCAAAGTAATCCTCGGGGAAGACAAGATCGTGATCCTCGACACCTAAACAAAAGAAATACCCAACATGAGTATTTCATCCAAGATCTATTCAAATTCTATACTTCTATCTTAGAGAATTCGTAAAAATCGTATGGAATGGAAATTCCAACTTAAAATGGCCATAACTTGCTCATTTTAACTCGGAATTTCGCATATTATATACCGATTTCTACCTACTCGAAAAGATCTATCTATTTCTAAGGTTATTTTTATCAAAAGAAGTTATTTAGGCCTCGGAATAGTAGCGTACAGATTTGATACGAATTTTCCAAACTTCAAAACTAGAGTTTTCAAACTTTACTTCACTCAAGGGCTTTTGTACAAAAATATAGATACATTATATGGTTGAAGGAAAATCCCTTGAATACATATATACTCAAACCATATGCATGAATTTGGTGGTGTTGTCTCAACAATGTTCTTGTAGTACATTATGTTTTGAAAGTGAGATAAGCTTAAGTTTTGTAAAGAAATTAGTTTTGTTAAGAAATTTCTTATTTTACTAAAAGTGAGCATCTCCTTCTTTTAATTCTTTTTCTTAAATAAAATTAATTTTAATCTTTTTAAATTCCTACTACTTTATTTCTAATGTTTTGGAAAACATAGTTTTTCTAAATACTTCATGGGTATATGTTCTATAGCTTTTCTTAGATCCACTTTAAAAGAAATGATCTTTATAAGTAAATTTTTGAAAACTTATCTAGACTTTAGTATTTAAAATGTTGGTAGAAAATTTTGATAAATGTGTTTAAGAAAACTTTTGGTTGATTAAGGAATGTTTAAAGAAACTTTCTTATTTTATTTGTTTGAAAGAAGAGTTTGTAATAACTTTATGTATTTCTTGATAAAATCTCATATAGTGTTATTACTAAAACTTGAGCTAAACTTGTCTAGCTTTAGAAAAATATTTGTTAAGACAAAACTTTAAGTCTTTATGGAAAAATAATTTCTTATGTGATAAAATTTATTTTTGAGGAGGGTTCTTACTTTCTATTACTAAAGGAAGCTCATTTTCATTATGGTTGAGACAATATCGCATATTCATGTATGAATGAGGATAAAATAAAAACAACATAATAAGATAAACAAAATATATAAGAGCATAAAAGTAAAGTCAAGTATTGGGAACCTTAGCTTCATCAAGGTATCCGGGACTAAGAATAGACTAGTCCTCAAAGAAAAGAAAAGCAAAGAAATAAAATTGTTTTGACTTGATATGGACAAGTCTAAGACTAGAAAGACTAGTCTTAATATTTGCATAAAACAAGTAAATAAATAAATTGCAAGACTTGAAAATAAATAAATAACAAGTGAGCTTATATGCTCTAAATAAATATATATATATATATATATATATAATACTTATATAAGTTAGGTTAGAAATCAATAACAACATAATAACATAAAGAAAAGAATAGAACATGAACAAAAACAAAACATGAATAAATTGTTGCTTCTTTAACTCAATGAGTCTAAGAAACATACACTAAACTCATGTTAAGTTATATGAACATGATGAGTAAATAAGAAATTTTTACCTAAAGTTTATGTGTTGGTTGAAGAAGAAAAGAATGGGTTGTAATATTATGTGGGAATGGATTTTCTAAGGAAAGAGAGAACTTGAGAGAGATTTTGGGAGAGGAATTTTGTGGAGTGATTTTGGGAGAGTTTTGGTATGAATTTTGTTGTGTGTGAAAGAATGGAGAAGGAAGGGTATTTATAGATTTTTGGGAGTGGAAATTAGATGTAATTAAATAATTTGAAAAAGAAAATAAAATTGATGTGATTAAAGAAGTAATGTGTAAAGTGTGATGTGATTAAAGTTGTATGGGGAAGGTAAATTGTAAGGTATAGGTGTGGTAGAGTGTAAGAATAGAGTGTAAGAAAAAGTAGAGATAAGTGAATAGTAATGAATAGTAGAAAAGTACTATGAATAGTAGACTAGACAATTAAAATACCGGTAGTAAAGAAAATACGCGTAAAAGGCCTATATCTGTTATTTTTAGTTACCGAAAAATTCTAAAACTGATATTTTTGAAAACCTTATATTTTTACGAATCTATTGGTGTTGTCGGAATAATTTTGCTATCCGGTGCACCGGGGCACGGTTTTCGAAAACTGATCCCGATCGGATCCAAAAGACACTAGAAAAATTCGAATATGATATTTTTAGGCTTTCCTATATAATTACGAACCATATTCCACAATTATCTCAATTTCGTTTTCTAGGGTTTAAGAACACGGGATTGCCGGATCTAGATTCACTAGACTAAACATAGAACTAGGTTAATTTTTGGGTTTCGTTTCAACTTCCGGTTCTTAGGGTTTACTAATATTATCGAAAAATCTAGGGGCTTACAACCTACCCTCCTTAAAGAAAGTTTTGTCCTCAAAACTTGGCTATCGTACCTGATTCCTCAAAAAGATTCGGATATTTGCGTCGGATCTCATCCTCGGCTTCCAAGTTGCCTCCTCATGGGTGTGATTCCTCAGAGGACTTTGACATATTTGATCTCCTTGTTCCGAAGCTTTTGGACTTTTCGATCCAAATCTGTACCGGGTGTTCCTCATAAGTGAGGTTCTCCTTTAGCAATACTGGCTCCAACTCTACTACTCGATCTGGGTCTGCTACATGCTTGCGCAAGACGATACATGAAACACATTGTGCACACCTGACAGGTTTGGCGAAGGCTAGGCGATAGGCTAGATCTCCCACTCGTTCAAGCACTTCAAAAGGTCCAATGTACCGTGGGCTCAACTTTCCTTGTGAGCGTACTATGTATACTCTTGATTGGATTTATCTTTAAGTATACATGGTCTCCCACTTGAAATTCGAGAACTCGCCTTTTCTGATCTGCCCAGCTTTTCTGTCTATCTTGAGCCTCTTTCATTCGCTGTTGGATTATCCTTACTTTGTCTGCATCTTGTACCAAATCTGGTCCAATAGCAAGCTTTTCACATCATCCCAAAACAGAGGCGATCTACAGCGTCGTCCGTACAAAGCTTCATATGGCGGCATTTGTATGGTCGAGTGATAGCTGTTGTTGTAGGCAAACTCTATGAGCGGCAAATGAGCATCCCAGCTTCCTTTAAATTCCATAACACAGCACGCAACATGTCTTCCAAGGTTTGGATGTCCGTTCCGATTGTCCATCGGTTTGGGGGTGATAAGCGTGCTAAAGTGCAACTTTGTCCCCATACACTTTTGTAAACTTGTCCAAAACTTAGACACGAATCTGGGATCTCGGTCTGACACAATCCCGGCAGGTACTCCATGTAAACGTACTATTTCCCTTATGTAAAGCTTGGCTAGCTTGTCCATGAGTACGTCATGTTGATTGGTATGAAATGAGCCGATTTGGTCAAGATCTACCACGACCCATATGGCATCATACCTGCCGATGTCCTTGGTAGTCCACACACGAAATCCATCGAGATTTGATCCCACTTCCACTCAGGTATCGGCAAAGGCTTTAGCAATCCTCCCGGCCTTTGATGTTCCACCTTTACTTGTTGACAAGTTGGGCACTTCATCACATAATCAGCTACATCCCGTTTCATCCCATTCCACCAAAAGTGGCTCTTAAGATCTTGATACATCTTAGTTCCTCCCGGATGTACTGTGTATCCTGAGTTATGTGCTTCACTCATGATTTCCTTTCTCATATCCTCATCATCCGGCACACATAACCTTCCCTTCATCCTCACTACATCCTCGTCATCTACGGTGAAATCAGTATACTTCTCTGCTTGCACTTCCTGTTTGATCCTTTGTATGACTTCATCATATCGTTGAGCTTCTTTAATCGTTCCACAAGGGTTGGTTCCATCACCAAGCTAGATATTTCCACCTCCACTTTTCCAATGAATTCGATACTCAGCCTTTCGAATTCTACCAACTCCTTTTGGTCAGTCAACAAAGCGGCAACTTCCTCATGATTCTTCCGACTTAAGGCATCCGCGACGGCATTAACTTTTCCTGGACAATAGTTGATTCCAAGATCATAGTCCTTTATAAGCTCTAACCATCTCCGTTGTCTCATATTCAACTCCTTCTGAGTGAATAGATACTTGAGGCTTTTGTGATCCGTATATATTTCGCATCTTTGTCCATACAAGTGATGCCTCCATATCTTGAGTGCGAAAACAACGGCAGCTAGCTCCAAGTCATGCGTCGGATAATTTGCTCATGCGGTCTCAACTGTCGCGAAGCATAAGCAATCACTTTTCCTTCTTGCATTAGCACACATCCAAGACCATTTCTTGATGCATCGCTATGCACCGTGTAAGGCTTCTCAGGGTTTGGCAAAACGAGTATCGGTGCGGATACAAGCTTTTGCTTGAGCTCTTGGAAACTCCTTTCTCTTTTATCGGTCCAGATGAACTTCTCATTCTTTTGAGTAAGTTGCGTTAACGGCTTGGCTATAGTCGAGAAATTCTTTACAAACTTTCGATAATAGCCAGCTAGTCCAAGAAAGCTTCTTACTTCGTTACCGTCTTGGTTGCTTCCACTCCATCACTGCTTTAATCTTTTCAGGATCAACCGATATACCACTTCCTGAAACAACATGTCCTAAAAAGGATATCTTATCCAACCAAAAGTCACACTTTGACAATTTGGCATACAACTTATGTTTCTTAACGTCCGAAGCGCCATACGGAGGTGTTCCTCATGTTCCTCTCGTGTGGTTGAGTAGACCAAAATGTCGTCGATGAAAACTATAACGCACTTATCCAACAAGGGCTTATAGATTCGATTCATCAAGTCCATGAAAGCGGCAGGTGCATTTGTCAATCCAAAAGACATCACTAAGAACTCATAATGTCCATATCGAGTTCGAAAAGCGGTCTTTGGTACATCCTCCTTACTCTTAACTGATGGTATCCAGATCTCAAGTCGATGCGTGAAAACACGCTTGCTCCTTGCAACTGATCAAAGAGATCATCAATCCGGGGTAATGGATACTTATTCTTGATTGTAACCTTATTCAACTCCCGGTAATCGACACATAACCTCATGGATCCATCCTTCTTCTTAACGAAAAAACTGGTGCTCCCCATGGTGATACACTTGGGCGTATAAATCCTTGATCCAGAAGCTCTTGTAATTGCTTCTTGAGTTCTTCAACTCTACCGGTGCCATGCGGTATGGAGCTTTTGATATCGGCTCGGTATTTGGCATCAAGCTAATCTCAAAATCGATCTCCTCTTTGGTGGCAATCCAGGTAATTCCTTAGGAAAAACGTCAGGAAACTCATTGACTATGGGTATATCCTCCACCTTTGGTCCTTCACCTTCTTCTTCTATAGCATTGATTTGTGGTCAATCTCCTCCTCATCCGTCACCAACTCAAGCGAACTTAATCCTTGCCTCCTTACGACCGTGGATTCTCCTTTAAACTCAATATCCTTCCCATTTACATCCTTAAAATTCACCTTCTTCTCTCGACAATCTACCGTGGCTTTAACATGGGTCAACCAACTCATTCCAAGAATTACTTCATACTTATTCATCTCCAACACGATCAAATCACTTGTCGTATGGTGACCTTGGATCTCTAAAGGGCATTCCTTCAACATCTCTTGGGTGGTTACGACACTACCCGTGGGTGTCTTTATCTTGAAGCGGTAGCGGTGGTGACTATAGGTAATCCACTCTTCTTAGCAAGGTTGGGGGTGATAAACGAATGGGTGGCTCCGGTATCAAACAAGGCGTAAGCGGTCTCGTTAGCTACTCGTATACTTCCTGCGTTTAACACGCACTAGTTACTAACCATACTATACTTATCTAACTTTTCTAAAGCTTTAGGCTAAAGAGGTATAGGGATTCTATTGACAGATTAATAGCGTAAAAAGATACTATAAACAAAACGAAAGCTTAAGGTTAAGGCTAACCTGCAACGAGTCCATGATCATAGCCTTCGTCTCCCTCAAGGCAGCAAACTCACATCCTTCCTCCTCATCATCTGCTTCCTCGCACATCCACTGGCCCTCCAGGTTGTAAACTCTCATTCCATGCATCGAGGTGCCAGAGCGGTTCCCATTCCATTGCCATTGTTGGTTCTGACAAGGGCGGATCCTCCCGAGGTGTTGGATGACCTCACAAGAGCATTTTTCCTCTTTGGGCATTCATTTGCAAAGTGCCCTGGCTGCTTGCACACATAGCAGACACTGGTGTTCTTCTTGGGACACTCCAAGATTTTATGATCCGGGCTGCCACAAAAGAAGCACTTGTTTTGCAATTGTGGGCAGGACTTTGGATAATGCTTCCCTCGGCATTTCCAGCATGTGACATCTACCTTGGTCACCTCCTCTGATTGCTTCCACTTCCTTTGAAACTTCCAAAGGTCTTAAACCTCTTATTTTTTTGAACCCAGAACTTGGTCCTTCATATGGCTTCCTTCCAAACACAAATACCTTCTTCTCCGGAGCTTTTGTTTTCATCTTTTTGGCTTCTTCAATAATTCTAGCCTTTTCCACTAGCCCCTTAAAACTTCTAACATCAAATTCCACCAACGAATCTTTAGGTCTTCATCTAACCCATTCAAGAAAACTTGTCTCTTTAACTCCTCGCTGTGCTTATAGGAGTCAGGAGCATACTGCAACAAGCGACTGAATTCGGTTTCGTACTGCTCGATGGTTCTCCCTTTCTGAGTAATATTAAAGAACTCAGCACTGTACCGAACTCTAAGGCTCCCTGGAAAGTAGTTCTCCAAGAACTCTTCTCGAAACATATCCCACGTAACTGGAGCAGGCAATTCTCGCTTCTTCGACTCCCACCATATGCGAGCATTGAACTTCAACATGAATGTCCCAAAACTGACTCTTAGTGGTGGGGTACTTCATAACCATCAAACGATCTCTCAATCTGGGCCAACCAATCTTCGGCCTCAGCTGGTTTTCCGAAGGTTCCATCAAAGTAGGTGTTACTTTTGATGAAATTGGCGAGCAAGTTTTGATGTGATCTGGCGGTGGTGGTGGTGGAAATGGTGCAGCATGTGACTGTTCGCCGGGTGCTTCTACCGTAGCTTCAGGAGCATTCTGAGGTGGAGCAGGAGCTGGGTTATTTTGATTTTGTTGCTGAATCAAAATAGCTAATAACTGGTTCATCTGTCCAATGGCAGCTGCAAAGTCGTTTTGCTGGTTCGGGCAGGAGCAGGGTTATTCTCGGTTGGTTACGGAGGTACTCCGTTCAGCTGGTACGTTGTTGGAATCTCTTTGTTCTCTATTCCTACGTCTTCTTGGACGGCTGTTTAATCGTTTAGATTTTAGTTTCTATTTTACGCTCTACTAACGTTTACGAAATCACGGAAATCTCAAATATAAAGACTAAAATTTAAATCAAGGTACAAAACTTAAGGAAATAAATTGACAAAATAGGATTGATAGGAGTTTAATAAGAAATTATGAAATTCAAATACAATTCAAAGAAATTACAAGTAAGAAATCAAAATCATGCATGTTAATCAAAAAAAGAAATAATATAAACTAAAACAAAGGAATCTCATTATCAAGAAATCATTAGGTTACTTTTATTTGTTAAAAACTTAACTACATCTTTTGATTAGTTGCGATTTAATACTAAGGCGTTACATCTTGCGACGCTTTCTTCTCATCGTGGCTCCTTGCTTCTTTCTTGATTCTTGTTGAGATTTGAGGGAATCCAAGGTTGGTTTCGCCGTCTTCCCACTTCCGATTTCTTGAAGGAACATCCTTGCCTTCTATCCGTTGATGACGTCTACGAGACTCGTTTTCGATGTTACCTAAGGTTGATTGTAAACGAAATTTTCTTTTAGTTCTATTTTCAAAAGCAAGTTAACTCTGTTTTTCTCACTGGCTGTAACTTACGAGGGTTGTGATTTCTTAAGGCTTTGAAATGGTTTAGAAATCTACCTATTTTCCTTAAGGTATCAATTAATTCTAGGGCCATCTACATATCTTAGGTATGGTCATAGAACATGTGTTTCCCATAAACCCCACTTTCTATAATTCTAGGATTCTTCCTAAAACTCTTATGGCTAAATCTTAAACTTATCCTATTCCTAAGACTTCTATTTCTAACTTACTGTTTCTTTCCCTAATCTTGATGCTCTGATACCAACTTAAACTGTCACGCCCCAACGGGTACCCTAAACGTGACAGCCCGCCGTACGCAATATTAAAGCTCAAGAATGACTACCTAGTCACTCGAAAGCTTCCATATCGGTACAAGGCGTACACAACAAAGGGAGACCGTTGAAGTAATGCATTTTAAGATGTTGGCAGCGGAACATACAAAATAACACTTAATATATTTCATTATAAAATATAAAGTCTTACAACTTCTAAGGGGCATTCCCCCGATTATATAACAACATGGTTTACTGAATATATCATAACTAAAGCTAGAAGGTTTTAGAAGAAATCTACTCTATAAACTTCAAAATAGAATTCCTCCAAAAGCTTCTCAAAATAAGGATTCTACCCGGGAAATCAAGGTGGTCTCGGGTGCAAAAGATAATCCTGCAATATCAAAAGTCTATAGGAGTATAAGCATGACTAGCTTAGTGAGATATTCCTTACGCAATAGTATTCAGAATAAGCAATCAACCAAGTTTATTAATTCAAGCATATGAAATGCAACAACCATATGATCAAACGTTACATACGACTATCCGGTTTCGTATGTATGATGGATTTACCCCTCCATCGGTGGTTAGGAATGCTTTGAACTGGGTCCCGAACGACCTCCAAGTTGCGTACGTCTTGGGGTTCCAACGAACCGTACTACTAGTCCCGGGCTTTCCATACCCAAAGCGATCGATCCGCTCGGCTACACCTTGAGGCCGTATTCCCCGTACGTCCTAACCCTCAAGATGTAGCTAGGCAGCTTACCTTTCCGGTCCCACGCTGAGGAGTAGTAGCAAAACTTCGAAATGATATTCTAAGTGATATGCATGAGCAATTTATTATATGGTGATTTCAATATGATATTAAATCATTTAAAGCGATCAAATAATATTTGCACACATAACAATACGTACATGGAAACATTTATATCAATCACAAATCAGGTTCCGATATACTTATCGTTCATTGATCGCATACAACGAATCACATACATAATTCCCATAATATCCCACATGCATATCAATTTTATCTTTTCCTAACATCTAATGCTCTATTCTACAAGCACATGCGCGAATACATAAGCGTAAAGGAAACTCACTCGTCCATAGCGATCTAGGAGTCAAAGTAATCCTCCGGGAAGACAAGATCATGATCCTCAACACCTAAACAAAAGAAATACCCATCATGAGTATTTCATCCAAGATCTATTCAAATTCTATACTTCTATCTTAGAGAATTCGTAAAAATCGTATGAAATGGAAATTCCAACTTAAAATGGCCATAACTTGCTCATTTTAACTCGGAATTTCTCATATTATATACCGATTTCTACCTACTCGAAAAGATCTATCTATTTCTAAGGTTATTTTTATCAAAAGAAGTTATTTAGGCCTCGGAATAGTAGCGTACAAATTTGATACGAATTTTCCAAACTATAAAACTAGAGTTTTCAAACTTTACTTCACTCAAGGGCTTTTGTACAAAAAGATAGATACATTATATGGTTGAAGGAAAATCTCTTGAATACATATATACTCAAACCATATGCATGAATTTGGTGGTGTTGTCTCAACAATGCTCTTGTAGTACATTATATTTTGAAAGTGAGAAGCTTAAGTTTTGTAAAGAAATTAGTTTTGTTAAGAAATTTCTTATTTTACTAAAAGTGAGCATCTCCTTCTTTTAATTCTTTTTCTTAAATAAAATTAATTTTAATCTTTTTAAATTCCTACTACTTTTTTTTCTAATGTTTTGGAAAACATAGTTTTTCCAAATACTTCATGGGTATATGTTCTATAGCTTTTCTTAGATCCACTTTAAAAGAAATGATCTTTATAAGTAAATTTTTGAAAACTTATCTAGACTTTAGTATTTAAAATGTTGGTAGAAAATTTTGATAAATGTGTTTAAGAAAACTTTTGGTTGATTAAGGGATGTTTAAAGAAACTTTATTATTTTATTTGTTTGAAAGAAGAGTTTGTAATAACTTTATGTATTTCTTGATAAAATCTCATATAGTGTTATTACTAAAACTTGAGCTAAACTTGTCTAGCTTTGAAAAATATTTGTTAAGACAAAACTTTAAGTCTTTATGGAAAAATAATTTCTTATGTGATAAAATTTATTTTTGAGAGGGTTTTTACTTTCTATTACTAAAGGAAGCTCATTTTCATTATGGTTGAGACAATATCGCATATTCATGTATGAATGAGGATAAAATAAAAACAACATAATAAGATAAACAAAATATATAAGAGCATAAAAGTAAAGTCAAGTATTGGGAACCTTAGCTTCATCAAGGTATCCCGGGACTAAGAATAGACTAGTCCTCAAAGAAAAGAAAAGCAAAGAAATAAAATTATTTTGACTTGATATGGACAAGTCTAAGACTAGAAAGATTAGTCTTAATATTTGCATAAAACAAGTAAATAAATAAATTGCAAGACTTGAAAATAAATAAATAACAAGTGAGCTTATATGCTCCAAATAAATATATACAAATATATATATATAATACTTTTATAAGTTAGGTTAGAAATCAATAACAACATAATAACATAGAGAAAAGAATAGAACATGAACAAAAACAAAACATGAATAAATTGTTACTTCTTTAACTCAATGAGTCTAAGAAACATACACTAAACTCATGTTAAGTTATATGAACATGATGAGTAAATAAGAAATTTTCACCTAAAGTTTATGTGTTGGTTGAAGAAGAAAAGAATGGGTTGTAATATTATGTGGGAATGGATTTTCTAAGGAAAAGAGAGAACTTGAGAGAGATTTTGGGAGAGGAATTTTGTGGAGTGATTTTGGGAGAGTTTTGGTATGAATTTTGTTGTGTGAAAGAATGGAAGAGGAATGGGGTATTTATAGATTTTTGGGAGTGGAAATTATATGTAATTAAATAATTTGAAAAAGAAAATAAAATTGATGTGGTTAAAGGAGTAATGTGTAAAGTGTGATGTGATTAAAGTTGTATGGGGAAGGTAAATTGTAAGGTATAGGTGTGGTAGAGTGTAAGAATAGAGTATAAGAAAAAGTAGAGATAAGTGAGTAGTAATGAATAGTAGAAAAGTACTATGAATAGTAGACTAGACAATTAAAATACCGATAGTAAAGAAAATACGCGTAAAAGGCCTATATCTATTATTTTTAGTTACCGAAAAATTCTAAAACTGATATTTTTTGAAAACCTTATTTTTACGAATCTGTTGGTGTTGTCGGAATAATTTTGCTATCGGTACCGGGCACGGTTTTCAAAACTGCTCCCGATTGCATCCAAAAGACACTAAAAAAATTCGAATATGATATTTTTAGGCTTTCCTATATAATTACGAACCATAATCCACAATTATCTCAATTTCATTTTCTAGGGTTTAAGAACACGGGATTGCCGTATCTAGATTCACTAGACTAAACATAGAACTAGGTTAATTTTTGGGTTTCGTTTCAACTTCCGGTTCTTATTTACTAATATTATCGAAAAACTAGGGGCTTACAACGATATATCTGATAGGAGATTGTGAGATTGCATGGTGTACCGCTGGTATAGTATCAGATAGAGATCCATGATTGGTTTCCAGATTTTGGCAAGATTACAAAAAGCTTTGGGAACTCAATTGAAATTTAGCACCAGCTTATCATCCCCAAACTGATGGACAAACTGAAAGGACTATTCAGACGTTGGGGATATGTTGAGAGCTTGTATTATGGAGTTCAAAGGAAATTGGGACCAACATTTTCCATTAGTGGAATTTGCATATAATAACATTACCATTCAAGCATAGGGATGCCACCCTATGAAGCTTTATATGGTAGAAAATGTCGGTCACCATTGTTCTGGATAACTGGAAAGTATTGGTTGGACCTGAATTGGTTCAGGAAAAAATTGAGAAGTTTCGATAATAAAGCAAAGAATGAAAGCAGCACAAGACAACAAAAGAGCTGGCGGACTTGAAAAGAAGAGATTGGAATTTAATGAAGAGAACATGTATATTTAAAGATAAGTCCAATCAAAGTCTTCATGGTAGACAACAAAAGGCAAGTTAGTCCTAGATATATTGGACCATTTGAATATTGGACGAGTTGGGAACCTGGAATATCGTCTTGCATTGCACCCAATTTATCTGGTATACATAATGTTTCCATATATCGGTTCTAAGAAGTATGTACTAGATCTAGATAATATGTGGAGTTAGAACCAATTAATTTAAAGGGAATTTAACTTATGAGAAGCATCCAGTTAAAATATTGGATCGGAAAGTGCAAGTTCTCAGAATAAAAAATTCGCTATGTCAAAGTATTATGGGATCTCCAAACGGAAGAGATTTACATGGGAATTAGAAGAGGAGATCAAGAAAATCATCCACATTTGTTTAAGAATACAGGTACGTACTCAAGCATTGAGGACAAAGCTTATTTAAGGGGAGAATGTAAACCCGGGAAATTTTCCATATTATATGACTTTATAATAGATTGTATTTAATTAGTTAATAGACTTAGAATTGAATCGAAGTCTAAGAATAGATCAAATGCCTAGAGTTCCAGCTAAATAAAGGATTTAGAATTCGAATAAAGAAATTCCTTAGCCCTAGTTGATACCAAAAATGAGAATTCGTGTCTTGAATGAATAATTCAAGATATGATTAAAAGAAAATTTATTCTTAAACCCGAAACCTGATATACAATAAGATTTAAATAGAAAAATATAAATAAAGAGATTAAATGATTTTTTTATCTCGATAATGATTCGAGATTAGAACAACGAGTAGTAATGAACTTATATTTAGACTTAAACCTTAAATTCAAGATCCCTAGATATATTAATAGCTACTAATAAGATTTCACGTTAAGTATCAAAACTAAGATATATATATATATATATATAGTTTAGTTTCCGTATTACGTACAATACTAAGTAAACGATTATTTACGCTTATAGACAGATAATGATGACCCAAAGATAAACCGTTATAGAATAAATACACACCGAAAACATAAACTGTTGAATAACTCAAAATCTGAACCCCAAATAAAATACGAATTACGCTATATTCTAATTCAAGTTTTCTTAAGCTATTGAAGTCTAAAACAAAAATTGACCTAATAAGCTTAAGAAATCTTAATTGCGGGAGATAAATTATACGAATAATAACTACATATATATAAAACTAAAAATTGTATTATTTGATAATCTAAGTATCCGTGTACTCCTATAAACATGTTTTTATACGAAAACTCCTAAATATTAGCTAATTTGTACCCGTACAACTCGTTAAATTATCTCAAAACTTAATTAAATAATTAACTAATAATATATATATATATATATTTCAGCTGCAATTCGGTGGGAGAATTTTGGAGAAGAAGAAGAGCTGAAATCTCACAATAATTCACCCAAATTATTCAACAAAAGCAACCTCCACACCAATCAAACAATGACAACTCACTTAGCATTAGTTAGGATGAAAATAACAGATAAAAGGCAACAAAAATCGGAGGAGAATTCAAAGGAAACAGCCGCAACTTCATCCTTCTTCTTCCTTCATATATAATGTGTATTAAATGACCTTAATGAAGAATAAACAAAAACTCATCAATTCCCAAACTCCTCATGCACTAAATAGCTTCTAGATAACAAACAAAACAAACCAAAAACAAAGAACAAATAGATCAAATCACATAAATTCAGATCGAGAGAAAAATAATACTAAAAACCCTTGAATACGAGTTCAAAGGTAAGCTGATGCGATTCAAATGATTTTCTTTCAAATCTAAGCTTTATAATTGACTTCTAATAATCTTAGGAACGTAATAATCACAATTACAAGCTTCGGAATTCATCGAACGAGCTCCAACGAGGTAAAAATTCGAAACCCTAGCTATGTTTTAGTAAGAATCGAGATCTAAATATATATTTTTTAGATGTGTTCAAAATTGTTTATGTCACGCCCCGAGGGCACCCTAGTAGTAGTAAACAAGTCACACTTGAATACTATCACTAGATTACCTTTAGAGAATGATAGTGTAAACCCCGTATTCTCATAGTTAAGAAACCCCGGGAATTGGAAGCGAAACCCTATCTGGTCCAGTTTGAGTCTAGTGAGAGGAGCTTAGGAACCCTAAATCCGCTTTCCTTCGGTTTCATAATAAAAGAAGTGTTATAAAGTAATGACGTTGAATTATTGTTTTAAAGGACATTTTAAACCTTTAAAAGTTTTAATTTCGAGAATTTTCAATTCCGGGCTTTCCCGAAACTCAATTACGGAAAAGCGTGCCTCGGGCCACGGATTCAGAAAAATGTTTTGGAATATTCATTAGAATCGCGATTTTATAAGGATTCTAAAAATATCAATTTTATAATTTTTCGAGCTATAAAAATTACAGTTATAGCTTTTCCCATGTTTTCGTTACAACCGGTAAAGTAGATGTCTTGTCTACTATTCACAAGTATAACCTACACTACACACTACCCATACCCTATTCTTCCATCCTTACAACTACTCATTTCAATTTTCTTTTCCAATGAATTTTGTCTCTTAATCAATTATCACATTTATTACATTCTAATTAACTAAATTATAAATATTAAAATTTCAAAACACACACACACACACACACACAAGAGTGGCCGGCGCCCCCCCTGTTTTCCCTCTCAATTGATTTATTTTACTCCATTTATTCAACTAAAACCCTAATTCATTTCATATATAAACATATTTTTTCTCTCTCTCTCTTCATTTTTACTTGTTTCAAGTTTTACAAAAAGAGGAAAAACTCTCTCTTTCTCCTCTAGTTGTGCCGTGAGCCCCCTCCCCTCCTTCCTTTCACATTTTCAACTTGTTTTCTCCTTTTTCTACTTGCAAGACTCCATTGGTATGTTGATTTAAGCTTTGATTCTTCCTAATCTTGTAATGGCAAAGCTATATCTTGTGTGTTTTCTCATTTAATCCCAATGAGCTCATGCTAGGGACATGAAAACATATGAACAAGAATATCAAGCCATCACAAGACATGGATCTAGTGTTTAAATGAGTTATGTTAAGATATATCCTAGTTCATGCATGTAAAGTAGAGATCTTGCATATATATTGATGTCCATGCCATGAGAACTATGATTCATGCATTATATTTAGTAGATCTAAAGTTTAGACATCCACATCTTCATTACATGTATGATCATAGATTTATTTTGATTTCCATGCATTGATGATCATAAAATGTATCTTATATATGTATGATGATGTAGTAGATCTTCATATATAGAAGGCAAGAATATTGAAAAATGAAAGGCTTTGTCATATATGAATAGTTGGAAATTCGGATGAAATTAGGACCCTACTTTAAAAGCTACCAAAACCACTTTTGAACTCATATTTCATATGAAAAATGAAGGGTATGTGTAATAGATATCTTGAAAGAATGATTTTCATAAGCTTGGATGAGTTTAGGCATGATAAGAATGTAAAACAAGTGGTGGAGTTAGAATGAAAAATATTGATATGTGGATCAATAGTCAAATTCGTAATTTAGGTCTATGCCTACAAGAACACTTAGTATCTAAGTCTAAATTGGATGTTTTATAGGCTAAATGAAGTCCTTAGATAATAATAACAGGAGCTTCAAATTTAATGCATTAAACAAGATTTCCCATAAGAAAAATGCAACAAATGAAATTTCAAAAATTCGGATTTTTGCAAGGGGCTTGTTTAAAAACATATTTACCAAATGAAATGGGAATTTTTATGCATGAATGAAGTCCATGATTAATATAGACTTTAAGAACTCATTTTTAATTAGATAACAAGTGAATTTAAAAAATAAAAATCAAAGAAACCCTAAGGAATGTAAAATTGGGAAGAATAGCTTTTTAGGAGTAACCTTTATGGAATTTTGTAACAATTAGGAGTTCCTAAGGGTTTATCATCAAAAATCATCATGACCATGCAAATGTTGAGTCCATTACATGGCATTTATTTTAGGAATTCATTCCTATACCATTCATCCATGAATCATCAACTAGGAACATTTCTCATCAAAAGCAAAACAATTTTTCGGAATTGAGAAAGGGCAGAACAGAACTGATCCCACTGTTCCATGGCCTTACTACTTTCAAAACTTGAAAATAATACTAGAAATAGATATCTTTCGAAGTAGATAGAGATCGATATAAAATTTGCGAAATTCCGAGTTAAAATGACCAAGTTATGGCCGTTTTAAGTCGGAGCTTCCGCAAATAGCGAGAATTCCGAATTCATCTAGTTTAGATGCATAGCTTGAATTAGTTACATGATGAGAATCTCATTAGGATTATTCTTACTTGGTAGGTGAACCCGAGTAGGACGACACCTTACCACCCAATTATTACTACTAGAAAGACCGGCATCCAATGGCCGAGTGAGTTGTACTTCCACTCTCAATTAATGATTGTGATTGTAATGTAGTGGCACTAGTGGTGTAGGCAAAGATAAAAATGAATATGCATGATGGGGTATATGGGAATTATATATATTTTTCTGCTGTTGATGTTTGGAATGGAACTTAAGAAATATCGAAACCGGGTGTTAAACTATTGACTGATTAGTTAGTATCTTATATTGAATGTCTGTGATTACTTGTTGGTCACCTAAAAGAATTGAACTAATGTATATTCGACTGCAATTGTAATTGGATTCATTCATATCACGATGGAGATGGAGCATTGGCATTGGTTGGTTTTTCGTGATCCATAAAACGAATATGTTGGTTAATCGTGATCCATAAAACGAATTATTGTTTAGTTGACCGTGAGCTTAAACGGCGTCGTACTGCAAGATTCGTTAATCTGCTAACCCGGGATGGAGGGCGCAAGTCCATCTACATATGATTTCCGGCTGGTCATATGTTTGCTGAACTCATTTGTTTGATACATACACTTTCTTGAATAATCACTTGTTTGGATGAATTGCACTTAATTGTGATATGGAAGTTCTTACTCACTAAGTTAGTTAGCTTACGCCCCCATAGTTTTTACTTAGTAGCACGAGTTTATCTGGCTTAGACCGAGGCAAGCCACAGCACAGGTACCGGAGATAGGACTTTCCCATAGAAGTTTACTTCATTCTTTTTGTATAGACTTCCGTTGGAAACTAAAGGACTATGGATGACTGTAATGGACTTGATATTATTTTGTGGAGGAATGCCCCTTAGATTTTGTAAAGTATAATCATGCGTTTTGGTTTATTATCTATGGCTAATGAATGCCACGTTAAACTATTTAACTCCATTTATTGAAGTATTCTATTGTCGTAAAGGAACGCTTTACATCTTTGTAAGACTCCCGAAGGGCTCGGATAGGGAATTCAAGAGTCTTATCTAGTATGTGACGGGTGTTACGTTAGGATACCCTATGGGGCGTGACAACAAGTTTTCAAAACAATAGGATTTTTTTAGTTGCTTGATAAGAAATAACAAATATATGAAAAACTTAGTGAATAAACATCACAAAACTATTACAAACCATAGTTCTCCTGAAGTACATAACTAAATAATCTTTTCTAATAGTACATAACCGTTAAACTAAAACATAACCGTAGACCTCCAGCTCCTACGCTCTTACCGGAGCCATACTCCTGGAAGTGACTAACCAATGTCGTAAGGTAAACCTGAAAAGACTGTTGGAGTATGAGCGAAACCACAGCTCAGTGAATAACCAGACATACCATACCTCACACAAGTATTAGCAAATCATATGTAATGCAAGCACTCAACCATATGCACAGATACAAGCTTGGATGATCTAGAATCCAAATAGGAAAAAGATTTACGCCCTCTTTTTAAGGGTTAAGAACTAGTACTCAATGACCCACCTACCCAGAGAGACTAAGTATATAGGAGAATCAACGATTTCTTGTTTTAAGATTTCGTTTTGAATATAATGATTAAAATAACCATCTCCTGCAATCCCCTTAGAAACTCCCTAAGTATTAATCATTTCAAAGCGATTCTACGGGCGACGTTTCTTCGGTGCCATTTAGTTCCCGTAGGACCGCTAGACCAAAGAGAACCTTGGAAGAACTAACACATTAGAACAACCAAGCATAAACAGAGATTCGAAATATTAATACATAGCAGGCTGTCACACCAATATATATGCAGTTATGCAATTTGTGCAATGCATGATCATATTATTTTGCCAAGCCAATAATTCTTAATCAATTTCAACACGGTGACCATACATTACACACAATCATTATTATACTACTTCACAACATCAAATCATTGCATTATCGCTTTTGTAAGGATATCTTAACAGTCATACAACCAGATCATATCATACTTTTAGCAAACATTCATTTGATTATCTTTGCATTACATATTCAACTACTTGCAAGCACAAACAGTACAATATGACTGAATTACTCACCTGCTCATACTGACTCAGTCGTAGTAATCAGCTGGTAGATCCTCTAATGTATCAAAGTCACCTATTTAAGATGAATAAAAAATTCATCAATATAAATTATAAAATTAAATTCCTATATGTGACCAGTGTCCTAGACTCGATATTTATCAAGTTTTAGTAGTGACTATTACAAATTTTATGTTATTCTATACTGATCTCAATATAGAAAATTATCTTTATTTATTATTACTTAGTGTTGTCGTGTTTCTCCTAATTTATCTCCTATAATTATTTCGCTATTTTTAGAAGTCACATTACTCAAAAATTTAGCTTATTTCAATTTCCATTCTTACCTATTTTATCTATTTAGAACAAATATTCGATTAATACTAACTCTATTTAATATCTTTTCTTGATCTTAGGGTTTTAATAAATATTAGATATTAATTTAAATACCTTAACTATTTGTATTACTTAACTATTAATAAACCTTATATTATTACATAAGTATATAATATACTCAGTAGGTATATATCATATACATATATATATTCTGTTTAACTCAAAATAAGCTTTCATTGAAGATTCATAGGTGTACGTCGGCTTAAAGCTGTCGGCCTTTAAACCCAGGTGCCGGTGTAGCTTAGTTTTCCAAAATGTTTCAGAACGATTGAATCGGCTTTGAAAAGTTATCGGCTTTCAACGTACGCCGGCTCTATGTCGTTAGCATAAATCTCTAGGTAGCCGGCTTACGTTCATTTTTTACATGAAAATTATTTTTACGTAGCTTCTGATCAGTGTAAGCCGTCTTTAAGCCGTCGGCCTATCTATGTAAGCCGCCGGCGTTGAGCGATTACACTGCCGGCTTTGAGACAGTGTTGGTACTGTTCATCATTTTCCTCCTCTGTCTGATTCATGTTCTTTAATCTTTACACGTTAAAAACATTATTAAACCGTTCCTAAGTGTTTATATAACTTATACAAGGTCATAAAACAATTTTGAACACGTCTAATAACATATATATAGATCTTGATTCTTACTAACACATAGCTAGGGTTTCGAATTTTTACCTCGTTGGAGCTCGTCCAATGAATTCTGAAGCTTGTAATTGTGTCTATTACTTTCCTAAGATTATTAGAAGTCAGTTATAAAGCTTAGATTTGAAAGAAAAATACTTGAGTTACCTCAACTTACCTTTGAGCTCGTATTTAAGGTTTTCGGGTTATTTTTCTTTTGATTCGTATTTGATTGGTTTGATCCGTTTGTTTTCTGTTTTCTGTTTTCAACTTGTTTTAGTGGCTATGGAGGAGTAGTTTCGTTCTGGAGAGTGTGGGGATTGATGAGTTTTGGTTTGTTCTCCATTAAGTGTCTTAAAGACATATATATAGAAGAAAAAGAGAGAACTTCGACTGCGTTTTTCTTCCGATTTTTCTCTTCGATTTGTTCTCATTTGGCTGTTATTTTCAAGCCAATTAATGCTAAGGTGACTTGGCATTGTTTGATTGGTGTGGAGGTTGATTTGTTTGTCAAATTTGAGAGCATTATTGTCGGATTTCGGCTCCGTAGCTTTCCCCACCAAATTTGCACCAAATTCATATATATATAATTATTATTTAATTGAGTTTTGAGATAATTAAACGAGTTATTCGGGTACAATTTAGCTAATATTTGGGAGTTTTTGTACAAAAATATGATTGTAGGGTTATACAAAACACTTAGATTATCAAATAATACAATTTTACGTTTTATATATACGTAGTTAATTATTCGTATAATTTTATCTCCCGTGTTTAAGATTTCTTGACCTCATTAGGTCAATTTTTGTTTTACGCTTCAATAGCTTGAGAAAACTCGAATTAGAATAATAGTGTGATTCGATTATTTATTTGGAGTTCAGATTTTGAGTTATTCAACAATTTATGTTTTTGTTGTGTATTTATAAACCTAACAGTTCATCTTTAGATTATTATTTTCTGTCCGTAAGCGTAAATAATCGTTTACTTAATATTGTACTTAATACGGAAACTAAACTATATATATATCTTTAGTTTTGATACTTAACGTGAAATCTTATTAGTAGCGTTTAATTTTATCTAGGAATTCTTGAATTTAGGGTTTAAGTCTAAATATGAGTTCATTACTATTTGTTATTCTGATCTCAAATCATTATCGAGATAAAAACAATCATTTAATCTCTATATTCATATTTTTCTATTTAAATCTGGTGGTATATCAATTTTCGGGTTTAATTTTAGATTTTTTTTAATCATATCTTGAATTATTTATTCAAGATACGAAATCTCGTTTTTGGTATCAATTAGGGTTAAGGAAATTTCTTTATTCGAATTCTAAATCCTTTATCTAACTAAATTCTAGGTATTAATCTATTCTTAGACTTTGATTAAAATCTATCTATATCTAATTTATTATAATCTAATGTGGAAAATTCCAGGGTTTACATTTTATGTCCTTATATAAGATGTATAAACACTTAGAAATAGTTTGAGCATGTTTTTAATGTGTAAAATTTAAAGAAATTGAATCAACAGAGGAGGAAGATGATGAACAGTACCAACACTATCCCAAAGCCGACACTGTAATCGCTCAATGTCGGCGGCTTACATGGATAGGCCGACGGCATAGAGACGGCTTACATTGATCAGAGGATACGTAAAAATAATTTTCACGTAAAACTAAAAGTAAGCCGACTACTTGGAGATTTACACCGATGGCGTAGAGCCGGCGTACGTTGAAAGCCGACAGCTTTCAAAGCCGATGCACCCAATATGAAATAACTTTCGAAATCAAGTCTACACCGGCATCTGGGTTTGAAGGCCAATAGCATTGAGCCGCGTATAGCTAAAATTCATCAACGAAAGCGTATCTGACCTAAACAAAAAAAAATATATATATATATATATATACATATGCAATACCTCTACTTAGTATATTATATATATATATATAACAATATAGAATTTATTACTTAGATAAGTAAGTACAAATAATTAAAATATTTAGATTAATATCTAATATTTCCCAAAACCCAAAGATTAAGAAAAGATATTAAGTATTAATCAAAGTTGGTATTAGTCAATAATTGTTCTAAATGATAAAATAGGTAAGAATGGAAATTGAAATAAGCTAAATTTTGAGTAATGAGACTTCTAAAAATAACAAAATAATTATAGGAGAAAATTAAGAGAAACACGACGACACTAAGTAATAATAAATAAAGATAAATTTTCTATATTGAGATCAATATAGAATAACATAAAATGAGTAATAGTAATTACCAAAACTTGATAAATACCGGTCTAGGACACTAGCCACATATAGAAATCTAATTTTATAATTTATATTGATGAATACTTTATTCATCTTAAATAGGTGACTTTGATACACTAGAAGATCTACCAGCTGATTATTACGACTGAGTCAGTATGAGCAGGTGAGTAATTCAGTCATATTATACTGTTTGTTGTAAGTAGTTGAATATGTAATGCAAAGATAACTAAACGATTGTATTGTTGAAAATATGTTGTGATCTGATTGTATGATTGTTAAGATATCCTTACAAAAGCGATAATGCAATGATTTGATGTTGTAAAGTAGTACAATGATGATTGTGTGTAATGTATGGTCACCATGAACTTGGTTAAGAATTATTGACTTAACAAAATAATATGAACATGCATTGCACGAATTAAATTATTGCATATATATTGAGTGACAGCCTGTTACGTATTAATATTTCGGCTCTGTTTACGCTTGGTTATTCTAATGTGTTGGTTATTCTAAGGTATTCTTTGTTCCATCGGTTCTACGGGAACTAAGTGGCACCAAAGAACGCCGCCCGTAGTAACGCTTTGAAATGATTAATACTTAGGAGTTTCTAAGGGGATTGCAGGAGATGATCAGTTTAATCAATTATATTCAAAGTGATAACCCTAAAACGAGAAATCGTTGATTCTCCTATGTACTTAGTCTCTCCTGGGTAGGTGGGTCATGGAGTAATGGTTCTTCAACCCTTAAAAAGAGGGCGTAAATCTTTTTCCTGTTTGGATTCTAGATCATCCAAGCTTTTACCTATGCATATGATTGAGTGCTTGCATTACATATGATTTGCTAATAACTTGTGTGATGTATGGTTGATAAGTGTCATTAGACCCTTAATATTGGTGCTATTTGAACATTCTTGGTATGTAATTTTTGAGATTTCATGGAGAAAAGACATTTATTTTGTGAAAAATTCATTTCTTAGCTTAAAATCATATTGGAAGTTTTATGATGGTTCAAAGGAAATTAAACAAGTTTGAATCAATTTTGTTCAAGAAGGAAGTTTATGTTTTCATCCTTCTATTCATCCTTGGCAGGGAAGGACTGGGAGGAAGAGGTCAGAATACAAAAGAGAAGTTTAATCTTCATCCTTACCTTCATCCTTAGCCAGGAAGGACGCGAAGGATGCGAACAGCAGCTACACATGAAGAAAAGTTTTCAGCCTTTTATTCATCCTCGCCCAGGGCTGACAGTCAAGGAAGACATCGGAATGCTTTTAAACAAGTTTTTGTTATTTTTGCCTTCATCCTTGGCCCGATCCTGGCCATGCTGACGCCTGAGGATGAACTGGGATTTTTCCAAAAGTATAAATAGAGCTCTGTTTTCTTGTTTTACATTTTAGATCATTTTTTTTAGGCTCTAAGACAGAAATTACGAAGGAAATTACGAAGAAATTGCTAGGGCATCCATTGAAGATCTCAAGACATCAATTAGGGTTTATTCTTTCTATCATGATTCTTTCTATTTCCTTTAGATCTTTTGTTCTTATTATAAATCTCATGGAGGAGTAGATTTTTATACTCTTCATCTTGTAAAACCTTAACCATACGAATTGAAATGTCTTTTGATTAATGAATGTTCATGCCTTTGTATCTATTCATGTGATTCAATAGTCTTGTGATTGATTTGTGCACAAATTAATTGCATGTTTGATTCTTATTGGATTGAAAGAGGTTTCATTCAATTAGATAGATCTTCATGAATAGAGGAATTGCTTATTTCACCTAGAGGTAAGGAAATCACGATTTTCTGCTATAAGAATTTAATTCTTGTTCAAGGATCATGATCTTTAATGCAATCCTATGTGATGTTAGGAAGGAAGAGGTCTACTATCTCATTTAGGTTTAGGAATTGATTAACTCGAGGGGAATTGATTTACTTGTTGAGATCCTGCATGCAAAGCATGAATGATTCATTAATCAATCTTTTATCATAAGAACTTTAGGTTTAGGGTGGATCAAGGTGGAGAGTATGTCTTGTGATTGAATTCATCTTTGAAAGCAAACATTAGTTGATCTTAGAGCTTGCTTAATCTTCTGCTTAATAGTTAATTGTAGATTTCTCTCTAAAATTTAGGCTAAATAGTAGAGAATCGGTAATACTAGTACTTGTTCTTCAAAATCCCTGAGGACGACACCCTAAAATCTATGCTACATTGAATAGGTACGCTTACTTAGCTTTGATCGTAGATTTACTCGGGTTATAAATTTTAGAAATTAATACGATCGATAAAACATCATCAATGGTATGTCTGGTTATTCACTGAGCTGTGGTTTCGCTCATACTCCAACAGTCTTTTCATGTTTACTTTACGACCCTGGTTAGTCACTTCCAGGAGTATGGCTCCAGTAAGAGCTTAGGAGCTAGAAGTCTACGGTTATATTTAGTTTAATGGTTATGTACTATTAGAATAGATTATTTAGTTGTGACTTCAGAAGAACTATAAGGTTTGTAATAGTTTTGTAATGTTTATTCACTAAGTTATTTCTTTCATATATTTGTTATTTCTTATCAAGCAACTAAAAAGATCCTGTTGTTTTGAAAACCTGTTATTCTCTAAAGGTAATCTAGTGATAGTATTCAAGTGTGACTTGTTTACTACTACTAGGGTACCTTCGGGCATGACACATACAACTATGTTTTCTTTTTTTGTTTTATACAGCTATTAATCCCATAATTCATAAGATCTTACAAAGATAGTTCCCTAATTTAATCCCATAATTCATGGGATCTAACAGAGGATAGTTTCCTATTTTTACTAGGATTTTTTGTATAAAAAGGCTGACCATCTCTATATGTACATTATATTGAAAAGATACATAATTCATTCTTCTAAATTCTGACATGGTATCTGATGTGCTGTATTAGTATTGAATTTTAAAGCATCTTTCCAGCAAGCGTACTGGGCCTTCTATTGTAATATAGCCTGAGTCAAGTGTTGATCCCACGGAGATTTATTAACTACTAGACAATTATCAACTAATACTAATATCTAGGCACTTGATCTTTTTAAAATGATTAGATTAAACTAAATTATCTAATTAAATATCTATATGAATGCAATGAGCTTTTAAAGAGAGAGGATATGTGGAAAAATGTGGGAAGGAGCAGAATCCACTTTAAATTATTGCCAATCAACTTGAACTCATGTTATAGTGATAATTAGATTCATGAATATTCATAAGAAATTGTTAAGATGTAAAAACAGAGTTTAAAAACCTTTAAACACAAAACAATTCAATAACTGCCGCTAAATAAATTATTAGTGGAATCAAAATTACAATTACAAACCTTCCGATTCTATCATTGACTAATACTTTATATCAACATCTCCTAATTCCTTAGTGAGAATCAACACAAAATATTGCATTAATATTTATGGACAATTTCTAAATTAGGTTAAACTACGCCGCTTCCGCAATTGCAATTTAATCTAAATTTATGAATATGAACACTAATTCCCTTCCGAGTTATTGAATTGTTATACACAAAAGTATGATAATAATCAGAATTCAATATGAATATTTCATGATTCTAACTATCTTATAACATGGATTCAAAAATCATTTTAGCATGTTTAAAGCTTCATCAACTTCCCACAAAAAGAATTTAGCTACTCATGGATGATGATTCAATAATCAGATAAGAATTGCAAATGATTTTCATTATAATCAAACTATTCAGATATATGAATTGCGTAAAAGAAATAAGATTAGATATCACCAATTCAAAATACCAAACTTCACATGCAACTTCTTGAATAACTTCAAATATCTCTTCAAAAATCTCTATGGAATGCTTGTTCTAATCTATGTATTATAGTATGATTTAGAGCTACTTGGATGATTCTGAAAGTGAGGAGAAGACCCCCTATTTATAGGAAAAATTCGTGCAAAACATTAAATGAACTTTGCTGTTTCACTTTGTACGCCGGCAGTTATGGATTCTACGCCGGCGGCTTACAGGCAGCATATTTTCAAATTATCCTTTGCGCAGGCAGTGCACTAGCAGCCTTCAATGTCAGTTACACATGTAGGCCGCTTCGACGCCGACGGCTTAGAGTAGATCTAGCCGGCGTATATGGTCAAAATGAAGCATTGGGCTAATTTATAATGAATGCCGTCCCAAAGCCGCGGCTTAGACACCGGTGTAGACATTCCAACAGATTTGTCTCCTCAATTTCCTTCAGCATTTGATGTCTTCATGTCTCTTCAGATCTATGTGTATGCTGCATCAAAGTCGGCGGCTTAAGTGCCAGCTTATAATGTAACTGCTTCAAAGCTGGTGATGTTTCATTTCTGAGCTGCCAGCTTTCATGTACGCTGGCTGCTTCATCTTCTATGCCGGCAGCTTTGAGGCGGCTTTGAGGGTAGTTGAAACTTATGCACGGCAAAGCTGGCTGTGCTGCAGCGGCTTTAAGTTTTACGCCGTCTGAACGCCGACGGCTTTTAGTGTTGAATTGCCGGTCTTGACTTCAATTTTTCCTATTTTCGATTCAAATTCTTTTGTTTTGATTTCTTTATCCAAATTAGTCCTGAAACATAAAATTTAATCAAAACAAATATCCATTCTAGCTCTTTTGATCATCAAGATTTGTATAAATATGATCTTATCAATTCCCCCACACTTGAACTTTTGCTTGTCCTCAAGCAAAATGAAGAATAAAATGAAATCTCTATAGATAGTACAATTTTCCAATTTAATCTCAATTTCTTTACTTGTTTTTCTTGTATCTACAGCTCTAACCATACCAATTTCTCGCAATTAGAGTACTATAATCAAAATTTAGGAGTTAATCCAAACAAAACAAGTTTTAATCTCAACTTTTAACAAAGGAACATTCTATTCAAAAGCAAATACTCAATCCACTAAGGAAAATACTCATTTAACTTCATTAGATTTCTAGCTTATATATATTCTAAGTAACACAAAATGAAAGCATGTGGTATCTACTTTTTCCTTAGAATTTCTCCTTCTTTATAAAGTCTCCTTCCTTTGCATATTTTGCATTCATTTTTCTTTTTCTTTCTCAAGCATTTATTTTCTTTTTGGGAGGTTTTTGCCTCCATCTTTTTGTTTTTCAAAGCTCATGAATTGAACTTTTGCCATTCTTCCCTTCTCGTTATAGTGAGTTCATTGAGTCGGCATACTAGGAGGCTCATCACCTAAGTGACCAGGTTTCAAAATACCCCTAAGAACTCTTCCTCACTTTAACATTCAAGTTCAGATACTCCAAACTCAAAATTTCAAGTCAGAGGATAGTGGCTATGCTTGTTTCTTTCTTTTTGAATGCAATAACAATATCAAAGACTTATTTTTATGAAGGATCACTAAGTTAAAAGTTTCTTCTACCTCTTTCAACCAAGAGTTAAAATTCAAAGAATATATACAAACTAAAATTTCCAAGAAGTAGACCTATTTTATTTTTCATCAAAAGGACTCACCAGCTCTTAAATTTTCCAATTCCAAAGTTAAAAATAAAGTAAACTTTTCCTTAAGGATTTTACAACTTAATTTTAACTTAGTAAACCAATCACAACAGCAGGTGAGTATGATACTTTACAAGTCAATTTCATTGATTTTCATTCTTTACTTTGTACTATCTCCAATTTCAAGAGATTTTTGAAAAAAATTTGGGCAGAATTTCCTCATATTTGCTTTCAAACACAAAAATACAAGGTGAGAGATTTTTCCAATAAAATAACAGCAACATCAACAGATCAAATACATCACTTCAACACTTCATGCAATTCTATCCCTCCTCCACACTTCAATCAAACAGTGTCCTCACTGTTTTGCAACAAATAAAACAGAGGAAAGGAATAAGAAATGAATTGGATACTTCCCTAAAGTCAGTCGTTGTTTCATTTTCATCAAAATTTGCATTGCAAGTGAGTTTGCTTTGCTCGTTTCCTGTAACACTACAAAAGAAAAACAAAAACAAAAACAAAAAATAAAAGCAGAAAATAATAAATGAGTTCACCCACAGGAACTAGGGTACTCAATAAATATACAGGCCAATATATAAAAAAAAAACAATAAAGCTCAAATTAAGAGCTAGCAGGGTCTCTAGCTCTCTGGCCCTGGGCTCTGTCTACTACTGCCCTCAAGAGTGTGTCTCTCAGTGTCTTCCTGGGCTGACTGTCTGTATGTGCTCTGAACAAGCCTATCTGAGTGATGTGACTCAGATTAAGTCTGGTAGGTCATGCCAGCCCCTGTCTCTGGGCTAAATGCAGCAAATAGCCGTCTTCAGCACCTCAAGATAGTCTTCCTAAATTTCTTGTTCTTTTTCTTTCTTTCTCTGACTATCTCTAAGCCCTGACTTTGACGCTTCAGCTCTTCAACATCCAGCCTAAGCTGGTCCATGCCGTACGCTGATGAAGTGCCTGCAGGAGGAGGAGGAGCGGATGTGGATGGCATCTCAAATGGGGCATCTCCAGGAAAGATATCCTGAATATCAACCTCCTCCAATACTGGTGGCTGTGCTGGCCTGGGGTTTTTCAGTAATCCCCAGCCTCTTAATAGATACGCCGGCTCAAAGCTGGTGGCTTTTAATCCCATGTGTCGGCCTTGATCGAGATTTTCAAAAACCAAGAAATCTTCAACATACGCCGTACTAAGCCGGCGGCCTTCACCTTCCCTTGCCAGTGTAAAATCTTGTACTCAAAACGCCGGCATGTAAGCCGGCGGCCTAGACCTTTCCAAGCCAGCCTAAATCTTGTGCTTCATACGCTGGCAACTAAGCTGGCAAGCCTTCACCTCTCCACTACGGCTTCTTTTGCGATGCTCACCTACTCCTGTATTGTCCTTTACGTCGGCCAAAAGCTGGAGGCTTTGAGCCGGCTTTCTCCTTTTTTTCAAAGCTTGCTTAAGGCTGGCAGCCCTGAGCCGGCTTATAGCCTTTCCCAATTTTTTTTTAAATATCACCTGCCACACTAATAAATAAGTTAGTAAAAACAAAACAAATAAAAAACTATTCTAAAATTTAGACATGGGTTGCCTCCAAGAAGCGCTATAGTTTAAAGTCGCTTAGCCGGACTTTCCTGATCTGATCATGGTTTCTTTGAGTTCATGACAGTAGTAGTACTGTCAAGACTTTCCCCCTCAAAAATGTTTAAGCAGTTGCCCATTTACTTTAAAGGTTCGATCATCCTTAGTTTTTTAATTCAACCATCTATG
>JAMXBD010003324.1:0-126703 GCA_024138025.1 Combretum micranthum
TGCAAATGCACAACAACATATATATACATGCAACTAACTAAATGCAAACAACAGGATTATTATCTTCATTAAGCCTGCAAAACAACAAGTTCAGAATCATAGATCTCTGATCCCAAACTTGGAGTTACTCAGACTCCTGAAAAACAACCAGATATCGAAAAAATAAATAATTTATACATATATTGGTGAATGGGTACTCCCCAAACACCCGCCATCTTCCAATAAACCTATATCTATCGGAATCATCTCTAAGTGCAACTCCACTAGGGACAACGACACACAAGGATCATCAGGGTGCCTCACTAGTATCACTGTCTGCCAGGTCTTTATTAGTCAAAGCCAATGACATCCAGAAAAATAAATTAAGCCAAATAGAATTAAGTTCATTTATAATCTGTTCCACAGGCAACAATCAGAAAAACTAAACCTGCAAGATACAACAAACAGAAAGGTCGTACCTTTTCCAATTCTAGGAACAATCTCTCCAAATCCACAAATTCTTAAAAACAAAAGAAATTCCCAATCTCCTGAATATAACATATAACAAGAACAATATATAAATCATCACATCAAAACCCTAATTATCCAATTCTCCAAAATCATCCAAAACCCTAACCTCTCAAGAAATCACAACTGCAGAATCTCTTCGATCAATTCCCTAGAAAACCCAAATCTCCACAAAACCCTAATTGCATAAATCAACAAATACAAACAAATCCATCATTCTAATTCGATCTTTTAATGAATCTATGATTTAGAGGATGAAAACTTACTTTGATTTGACTCTAAATCAGAAAATGCCAAAGACCGCAAAGAAACCGTAACCTAGAACATCACCAATCATGAACGAACAAAACCCTAAATCAGAAATCATTTCGATGAAATCTACATATGTAATTAAGGGATTTAATTACCTTGAATGGATCTCAAATTCTAATCGTTCTCCTCAAGATTCATATCTGATCTTCAATCTTCCTTAAACACCCACTCTTCAGATCTCAAGAAAATTAGAACCGTTTCTCCAATTCTTCTTCAAAACAAAAGAAAATCCTAAGGTAATTCATAGATTGAAAGACTTTAAAGGAAAGATATGATTTTGATTACCTGAATCCGATCTTCCAAGATCTCCTTTGACCAATAGAATCAAATCTCCAAACCCGATATGTATGTTTTCCAATTCTATCACAAATTCAATAATCAAACCCTAAGAAATCTAATAATCCATAAGATCTTAAAACAAAAATAGTGATTCAGTTACCTGATCTGGACTTCTGAATCCTTTGGCGGCTATAAACTCTCAAAGATAAGAATCTAGGTTTAGGGTTTTGTTGGAGAAAAGAAAGAAATATATAGGGATTTGTGACTTTTCATCTTCCGTCATGTGACCAAAATTGTATTAAAATTAGATTTTGTTGACAAATTTAACCTTATAATTTATATCAATGGACACTTTTATCCTTCTTTATGTAATATTTACTTGTATATTACATCTTCCCTCCTAAAAAGAACTTTCGTCCTCGAAAGTTACCTGGATTATTGAAACAGCTCGGGGTATCTTGACTTCATGTCTTCTTCCAATTCCCATGTCGCTTCTCTCTCTGTTTGATTAGTCCACTGCACTTTCACGCACTTAATCACTTTTCTTCTTAGAAATTTCTCTTTTGTATCCAAAATCTTTACCGGCTTCTCAATTGTCGAGAGATTAGGTTGCACTTCCAACGGTTCAAGAGCTACCACTTCATCTGAATCTCTGACATATTTTCTGAGCATGGATACGTGGAACACGTTATGTACTCCTTCCAAATTAGGCGGTAAGGCAATTTGTAAGCAACATCGCCTATCTTTTCCAATATCTCATATGGTCCCACATATCTAGGATTCAACTTCCCTCTTAGCCCAAATCTGACAACTCCCTTTGTTGGTGAAATTTTCAGCAAAACATGCTCTCCCACCTGAAATTCCAAAGGTCGTCTTCGTTTGTCAGCGTAACTCTTTTGTCTACTCTGTGCAGCTTGCAACCTCTGCCTAATCAGCTTGACTTTATCCATTGCCTCCTGTACTAACTCGGGTCCCAACATCTGTCTCTCACCTACTTCATCCCAGTGAATAGGTGATCTACACTTTCTGCCATAAAGAGCTTCATATGGAGGCATGCCAATCGACTTGGTAACTATTATTATAAGCAAATTCCACTAATGGTAAATGCTCATCCCAACTTCCTTTGAAATCCAAAGCGCACGCTCTCAACATGTCCTCAAAATCTGAATAGTTCTCTCAGATTGCCCATCTGTCTGGGGATGATAAGCTGTACTGAAAAAGACTTTGGTAATGCTTGATGTAGACTTTTCCAGAATCTCCCAACAAATCTAGTGTCCCTATCAGACACAATGGTTACAGGTATCCCATGCAATCTTACTATCTCTTTGATGTACACCTTGCCAGTTGATCTATTCGATACCCAGTCTTGATAGGTATAAAATGAGCTACCTTACTGAGTCTGTCTACAATCACCCACACTGATTCATACTTATCTCTTGTCTTAGGCAAAGCCGTAACGAAATCCATGGTGATGTGTTCCCACTTCCACTGGTATCGGCAAAGGTTTCAACTCACCTGCCGGTCTTCTATGCTCTATATTTATCATCTGACATGTGTGGCACTTGGAAACATTTTGCTATCTCCTTTTTCATATTATTCCACCAATACAGCTTCTTAAGTCTTGGTACATCTTATTTCCTCCTGGATGGATGGAATAACTCGAATAATGTGCTTCTTTTAACAACTCTCTCTTAAGATCTCCTTGCATTGGCACACATAATCTTCCTTTATACCGCAGAATACCTTCATCATCTATGTAGAACTCTGGTGCCCTACCATTCTCCATTCTCTGCTTAATCTCCAGGATACTCTGATCATCCGTCTGAGCTATCTTGATTCTATCTACAAGAGTAGGTTGTATCCTCAAATTTGCCAATCTTTCACCCACTTGTCTTGTAACTATTTCCAGCTCAAGTTTCCTCATATCATCAATCAAATGGCGTTTGTTGTAATCATAGCTGCAAGATTTTCCACTCTCTTTCTGCTTAAAGCATCAGCTACAACATTCGCCTTTCCTGGATGATACTGAATATCAATGTCATAATCCTTGATAAGCTCCAACCACCTTCTTGTCTCATATTCAGCTCTTTCTGGGTAAAGAAGTACTTTAAACTCTTATGATCCGTATATACCTTGCACCTTTCCCCATACAGGTAGTGTCTCCATAGCTTCAACGCATGTACTACCGCTGCTAGTTCCAAATCATGCGTAGGATAGTTCTTCTCATATGGCTTCAATTGTCTGGAAGCATATGCTATAACCCTGCCCCCTTGCATCAGCACACATCCTAAACCTTGAATAGAGGCATGCTATATAGCATACTCCTCACCACTCACTGGTAAGGCTAGCACTGGAGCAGACACTAACTTATCCTTCAGCAACTGAAAACTGGCTTCACACTCTTCACTCCATACATATTTAACTCCTTTCTGTGTCAATCTCGTCAATGGGCTAGCAATCTTTGAAAAGTCTTCTACAAACCTTCTGTAATATCCTGCCATTCCAGAAAACTTCTGATTTCTACAGTCTTGGGTCTTGGCCATTCAACTACTGCTTTTACTTTCTCAGGATCTACTGATATTCCATTTCCACCAACTATATGTCCTAAGAAAGAAACTTCTTCCAACCAGAACTCACATTTGGATAACTTAGCATATAGCTCCTCTTCCTTCAATCTGGTCAGAACCAATCTCAAATGCTCCTCATGTTCTTCTTTAGACTTAGAGTACACCAGCACATCATCTATGAAAACCACGACAAACATATCCAAATAATCTCTAAAAACTCTATTCATTAGATCCATAAACTGCTGGCGCATTTGTGAGACCGAAAGGCATGACTACAAACTCGTAGTGTCCATACCTGGTCCTAAAAAGTCTTCTGAATATCCTCTGCCTTAACCTCAGCTGGTGATATCCTGATCTCAAATCAATTTTGGAAAATATTTGTGCTCCTGCCAGCTGGTCAAACAAATCGTCTATCCTTGGCAATGGATACTTATTCTTGATTGTCCTCTGGTTCAATTCTCTATAGTCAATACACAACCTCATACTCCCATCTTTCTTCTTTACAAATAACACAGGAGCTCCCCAAGGCGACACACTTGGCCTAATGAACTTCTTCTTAAGTAACTCATCCAACTGAACTTTAAGTTCTGCAAGTTCTGTAGGAGCCATGCGATATGGAGTCTTAGAAATTGGTGTAGTATGGTACCAAATCTATACTAAACTCACTTCTCTTTCTGGTGGTAACCCTGGTAAATCTTCTGGAAAAACTTCTGGGTACTCACTCACAACTGGTATTTCAGAAATATCTAACTTTTGCTTGTCCTCTTTTACCATAGCTGCCAACATAGATCCTCCCCACAACTCATAAGTAGGAAGAATTGGAGGTCTTTGCACTACTAGCTTATATACAAACTGGTCTCCATCAGGCAAACTAAACTCTATCACAAGATTGTGACAATCAATCACAGCCTTATATTTTGTCAACCAGTCTACTCCCAGAATCACATCAAAGTCTAGCATATCCAACACACAAGATCTGCAGGCAAATGCCTACCTTCTATCTCAATATCCACACCTCTACAGATTCTATTCAACACAGATCCACTTCCTAATGGTGTATTCACAGACATACATACAGGCATAAACTCAACCGATACACCACAAATAGATACGAAAGATTCAGATACACAAGAAAAGTTGGCACCAGTATCAAACAAAACATATGCACTATGCAGGAGTATAGGAAACATACCCGCAATAGTGTCTACACTAGAAGTCTCACTACGCTGAAGAGCGTACACTTTTGCTGGTGCTCGCTGTCCCTGACCAAGAAAAAGATCTGCCAACTGAAACAATTGTCCTCCAGCCTCTTTACAATATGTAGCTCTATGTCCTCTCTGCTTGCACTTAAAACAGAATACCTGAGGAAGAGTCTTTTCTGTGCAGAACTTACTGACGTGCCCAACTCTACCACAAGAAAAACAAGCATTTTCATCCCACTTACAGTCTTTCAATTCATGCGGTCCAAGGCATCTGGAGCATCTCTTATCTGTACTCTGCACTGGTAGCATAAAGAACTGTGTAGTAGGTTTCTTCCCTCTGTTTTGTGTCATCATACTAGAAGCAGGTCTCTTGCCCAAGTAAATTTGACCTCTCTAGGGCTCCCTACTCTTCATTATGTTCAATCCTTGCTCTACTGTCTTTGCCTTGTTTACAACAGCTAAGTAATTATTCAGGTCCATCAAATTCACCTGGTATCGAATCTCAGGCTCTAGTCTAGTAATAAATTTACTAACCTTAGCCTCTTCACTCTCCTTCAAAGCATCAAGAAGGAATCTCATTAGCCTGTGCAGCTCTGACTCATATTCTTCCATTGCCATCTTTCCCTGTTGTAGGGTGTAGTACTCCTGAAGCATCCCTTGCTTTACACTATCGGGAAAGAATTCTTTGAAGAAAGCTTGCTGGAACATCTGCCATGTGATAACTCCAGTCATGTGTCTTTTCGTGCTCAACCACCAATTATTAGCTCTCCAGTCAGCAAATAGGAGGCATACTCAACTTTCTTGTTTTCTAGAATATCAAGGCCAGCAAAAGTCTTTTCAACTTCTCCATCCATAGCCGTGCATCTAGAGACTTACCCGGTACTGGCCTCTTGACCCCCATTTCCATTCAATCTCTGGGTCTCCAATCTCCAAGCTTCAGCATTAGCCTGCACCATTTGCATATCCTGCCTCATAGTCTACTGCTGTTGGGTAACAACTCCTAAAAAAAGCAATCACTGCCTGCATCAACTGTGCGGCATCAACTGGCACTTGTCCTCCTGCAGCAACATTAGGCAGCTGCTGTCCTACAGGTGGAGGTAGTGGTGGTAAATCCTGATTCGGAACCTGTTGCTTCTCTTGCCTATTATCCACTTCCTCCTCTCCCACTCTAGAGGAACCTACATCAACTGTTCTTCTTCTAGGAGGCATTTTGACACAAACAAAACACAACAAGAATAGAAAAAAGGATATGCAACGTAAAGATCAAAACTTAAAATCTACGAGACAACAACATCTTAAAAACATCCTAAACATGTACTACCCCATTCATCAATGCTCATCGTCCTAAGGAGTCAATTTCTTAATTCTGATGATTCAAAACCTAGGCTCTTATACCAAATAAGCTGTAACGCCCTAAACTAAGGCATTACAACCCGCCACGTGTCCCTCTCTTAAAAGAGACATGCAAAGGCTCTAAATCTCAATACCACAAAATATGAACATATAGAAATCTCCATGAACCACATTTAAGGGTACTCTAGAAGAAACAAAACCTATGAAACCTGTAATTTATAACTTTCAAATATCTCCTGCAATATAAACTAAATCCGACTTACCAAAACTAAAGCCAACAATAATCCAGAAAAGATCTAACTTCCAACTTAAAATCATATTATCCTGTTTAATAAACTATTACATAAAAACAAATACTTCAAATCCTCAAAAAGATAAATAATCAAAATATTTTTTTTTTAAATCTTCAAAAAC
Source organism: Combretum micranthum (assembly GCA_024138025.1). NCBI lineage: Eukaryota > Viridiplantae > Streptophyta > Magnoliopsida > Myrtales > Combretaceae > Combretum > Combretum micranthum. The sequence goes on from JAMXBD010003324.1 coordinate 6,635, forward strand.
TCAAGAAATCCTTTTTCATATGCCCTGTATAACATCCTATTCCTCTGCAGTGTAGTCAGGCCCACTATCGCCATCCCCATGATCAAAATATAAGTCATAACCAGACAAGTCATAAACAATATCTCCATCACCTGTACCTGAAAAAGAAAGCAATGAGCAAAAACGCCCAGTACGCCAGTCTACAAAGAATATGCAAATGCACAAACAACATATATAAACATGCAACTAACTAAATACAAACAACAGGATTATTACCTTCATTAAGCCTGCAAAACAACACAGTTCAGAATCATAGATCTTTGATCCCAAACTTGGAGTTACTCAGACTCCTGGAAAACAACCAAATATCGAAAATAAATAATTATATACATATATTGGTGAATAGGTACTCCCCAAACACCCGCGGCCATGCTGCCAATAAACCTATATCTACCGGAATCATCTCCAAGTGCAACTCCACTAGGGACAACGACACACAAGGATCATCAGGGTGCCTCATTAGTATCACTGTCTGCCAGGTCTTTATTGTTCAAAGCCAACGACATCTAGAAAAACAAATTAAGTCAAATAGAATTAAGTTCATTTATATATCTGTTCCTACAAGCAACAATTAGAAAACTAAACCTGCAAGCAAATACAACAAACAAGGAAAGGTCGTACCTTTTCCAATTCCAAGAACAATCTCTCCAAATCTACAAATTCTTAAAAACAACAAGAAATATCCCAATCTCCTGAATATAACATATAACAAGAACAATATATAAATCATCACATCAAAACCCTAATTATCCAATTCTCCAAAATCATCCAAAACCCTAACCTCTCAAGAAATCACAACTGCAGAATCTCTTCGATCAATTCCCTAGAAAACCCAAATCTCCACAAAACCCTAATTGCATAAAACAACAAGTACAAACAAATCCATCATTCTAATTCGATCTTTTAATGAATCTATGATTTAGAAGATGAAAACTTACTTTGATTTGACTCTAAATCCGAAAAATCACCAAAGACCGCAAAGAAACCGTAAACCTAGAACATCACCAATCATGAACGAACATGTCACGTCCCGAGGGGTACCCTAAACATGGCAGTCTGCCATACACAATACTAAAGCCTAGGAATGACTGCCTCAGTCACGTAAAGGCTTCCGTATCATGTACAAGGCGTACATCACAACCAAGGAAACGCATTAGAGTAGCGCAATTTATATTGATAATAATTAAGTAACAAGGCAAAGAGAATACTTATCATAAAACATAAACATATTAAATTACAATCCTTAGGGGCATATCCCTCTATTGTCTTCAAATAAATATTCATCTTAGAATCAATATAACACTAACATATGATTCATTACATATAAAGAACTTTACAAATTACTTCATCTTATGTTTCCATTTCCTTCATAGAAGCTTAACATTCTTCCATGACTTCCTTAATGTTATGATCCTCAATTTAAGCTGCGGGTATACATGTTTTCATCAAAATCTATACGGGTATAAGCTACAACTAGCTTAGTGAGATATTCCTTTTCATTCGCACCATGTTTTGAAACAAGTTTATTTAAATTTGCACACATATGCTATGCATACACTTCAACAATCACGTGATTACACAAATATATATATAGTTATCCAGAAACCATATATAGAACGGATGTACCCCCCGTATCGAAGGTTAAAGAATCGGTGATGAAGATCCTCAATCTTCTACTGCTAGTCCCCAGGTCCCCACCCAAAGCATTCGGTTGGCTTGGCTCCGAACCTAGAGTCGCATTCTCAGGCAATTTGGATTCTCTAGGAAGGAACATGTCCGTTTCATAGCACGATAATAGCCAATCCAACTCTACGCATAGGAGTAGCAACCTTCCAAAAGAGATGTGACTCTATGGATGCTATGCATGAGCGTTTTATTTTTCATAAGCCAAACCTTATTAAGGTTTATTAAGTGGCGATCAATCAATTTAGCAAATAAACAGTCATATTGTAAGTAAACAAAAACACTTAAACAAGCATTTGAAGTTGCGATTCTTAATTCTCATTTCACGCATAAACAAAGAATCACATATATACATATCCCTGAATTCCCATACATATCCATTTTTATCTTTTCTTAGTATGCTAATGCCAATACTTTACAAGCACAAGCAAGGTAACGAAATTAAGAGGAATAACTCACTCATCCATTTCGCGATCTTCTTAGTCGTAGTAATCATCGGGTAGGATATTCTCGTATCCTTCGTCATCTAGACAAAAGAAATACCCGAGATGAGTATTTCGTAGAAATTCTACTTAAACTTTCTAATTCTATTTCACTATGTTCGTCAAATTCGTATATAATGAAATTTCAATTTAAAATGGCCATAACTTGCTTATTTTAACTCGGAATTTCGCATATAATATACCGTTTTCTACCTATTCGAAAAGATATATCCATTTCTAAGGTTATCTTTGCAATATAAGGTCATTTGGGTTCTGAAAATGTTTGGTATAGATTTAAAACGAAAAAAAAATTTAGATTTTGCAAAACCATTTGCTAACTCAACTTCATCAAAAATCCTCTAGTAAATACATATATATATATATAATTGATAAGTCCTTTGAGTATATAGATAAGCTCACTTTATATGTAAAATTTCTAAGGGTAATGTCTCAACAATTTATTTCATAAAATAATTCTTTTTAAAAGTGTTAAAACTTAACTTAATAAATTTCTTTTCAAGTATTTTGAAGAAATTTATATTTTCATAAAATATTTATAAATGAGTATATTCTTATTTTATTTTCTTCATTCATTTTTAAGAACAAGTAAATTTTGTTTAACCTTAGTCTTTCATAAATTTTACTTCTATGATAAAAGATCAAAGTTATCAAAATTGTATTAAGTTGTTGAACCTTTTATTTAGAATGGTTTTAGAAAATGAGTCTTGCCTTCTTATATTTATTATCTAAAATATAAGTTTTTGTTTTCTAAAAACTTGTTCTTTTATTTCCTTTGAAAAGAATCCTTTTTATTGATAAAATCCTTTGTTTTTAATTTTATCTTATTTATATTTTTTGAAAATAAGTTTTTTCTTTAGAAACTTGAAAATCATTATTTTCCTAAGTGGGTTATAACTTTATGGGTTGAATTCATTTTAACTTTGAAAACTGGTTTGTTTCTTAGTTTTGTTATGGAGTTAAAAAGAGTTTATTATTAAGCTTTTTGTGCAAACTTTAAATATTAACAAATTATTTTACTAAAACTTAGGTTGCTATAATGTACAAAGAAAGTATTCATTTCTTATGTTTCATTAGTAGAGTTATCTTTGTTATTTGAGAAAAACTTGAGAAAACTTGTATTACTCTATTTCTATGCTGTTGATGATAACTTCATTAATTTGTGACAAGTCACATAATAGAAAATTTAGTTTTAAGTTCCTTCAATAAATAAAATTCTACTTTTAATTAGTTGAGACAATATCATTATGTAGATGTAAGTATTATGAGCATGTAAAATAATAAGAACATGAGAAAATACTAGAAACAAATAATAATAAGCAAGATAATAAAAATATCAAGTATTAGGAACCTTAGCTTCATCAAGGTATCCCGGTCAAGTATTGGGAGCCTTAGCTTCATCATGACATCTCGGACTAAGAATAGACTAGTCCCAAAAAGAATAAAGAAAATAAAAAAAGATTGTTTTGACTTGATATGGACAAGTCTAAGACTAGAAAGACTAGTCTTAAAAAAACAGCATGAAATAAATAAATTGCAAAGCATGAAATTAAATAAATAACAAGTGAGCTTATATGCTCTAAAGATTATGTATAAATACATAAATATATTTAGTTAGATACGAATAATAAAATCAACATAACAACATAATAAAATAGAAAGTTCATGTGCAAGAACAAAACCTGAACATGTTGTTGCTTTTACTACTCATATGAGTTTCAAAACAACACCATAGTCATGTTAAGTTACATGACATGGATAACTAAATGGTTTGAAGAAATTTTTACCTAAAGTGTTTATGTGGTATGAAGATGTAGTGAATGTATGGTTATGTGGTTATTGAGAAATGGTAGTTGTATTGTATAGAGAGAAATTTTGTGAGTATTTAGTGAAAGAGAATTTTGGTAGAGGAAAAGTTTATGGAGAGTGTTTGTGTAGGAATTTGAGAGAGTTTTGGTAGTGAAATGAGTTGTGTGAAAGAACGAAGGAGGAATGGGGTATCTATAGAATTTTGGAGTGAAAGATACATGTAATTAAATTAATTGAAAAAGAAAATAAATGAGGATGAAGAGAGAGGAAGAGGTGGACGGTAATATTGAAAGGAGAGAGAGAAGATTGATTAAAAATTAATTTTAGAAGAAAAGTGTAACAAAGTTTAGTAATATGTGGTGTAAAATTTTTATGGAAAAAGAAAATTGTAAGAAATAGGTATGTAGGTGTAAGAATATGTAGTAACAAAAAGTAGAGATATTTATGAATAGTAAACTAGACAATTAAAATACTGGTAGTAATAAAAATACGCGTATAAATGTGATATCTGTAATTTTTAGCTACCGAAAAATACTAAAACTGATATTTTTGAAAACCTTATATTTTTATGAGTCTATTGGTATTAACAGAATATTTTTGCAGTCCGGTGTACCAGGGCACGGTTTTTGAAAACTGATCCTGTTCGGATTCGAGGGATGTTAGAATTTTGTGAATCTGATATTTTTAATCTTTCCTATATTATTACGAACTATTATTAGCAATTATTTTCATTTCGTTGTTTAGGGTTTAAGAGCTCGGGATTGCCGGATCTTAAACACTAGGGTTTGTTGTAAGCTTTATTGACTTTTAGGGTTTCAGTTTGACTTTCGGTTTAGTTAAGTTATTAGTAAGATCATAAAAATTTGGAGTTTTGACCGTATTATATTTTTAGTTCGATATCTAAGGTTTATCTTATTTTATTTGTGATTATTAATAGTTTTCAATTCTTGGGATCGTTTAACCAGTCAAGGGTTATGAGTTGACTTAGTTTGACTTTTGGTAAAAATTAAAATTTCTGATTCTAAAATTCACCAAAGGATTTAAGATCTTAGCATTTCGTTGTCGAGCGTTATTTGGATATATTGTCTTGATTTACGTGTTAGGAATCAGAGAGGTGATTTGATTGATGTACGGATATTGATTCAACCGATAGTTGGATTTTCTATTTTGTTTTTGAGGGTTCTCTTTTTCTCGGATTAAGAAATCTCGTTTTTGATCATATTTAGAATTAAGTTTTAACTTGGTTCGATTTTTAGGTTTCAATTCCGGTGTTTGACTCTTAGGATTATTTTCTAAGAATTATGAAATTTTCAGGGGTTTACTGAACAAAACCCTAAATCAGAAATTATTTCGATGAAATCTACATATGTAATTAAGGAATTTAATTACCTTGAATGGATCTCAAATTTCTAATCGTTCTCCTCAAGATTCATATCTAATCTTCAATCTTCTTTAAACACCCACTCTTCGGATCTTCAAGAAAATTAGAACCGTTTCTCCAATTCTTCTTCAAAATAAAAGAAAATCCTAAGGTAATTCATAGATTGAAAGCCTTTAAAGGAAATATATGATTTTGATTACCCGAATCCATCTTCCAAGATCTCCTTTGACCAATAGAATCAAATCTCTAAACCCGATATGTATGTTTTCCAATTCTATCACAAATTCAATAATCAAACCCTAAGAAATCTAATAATCCATAAGATCTTAAAACAAAAATAGGATTCAGTTACTTGATCTGGACTTCTGAATCCTTTGGTGGTTATAAACTCTCAAAGGATAAGAATCTAGGTTTATGATTTTGTTAGAGAAAAGACAAAGAAATAATATATAGGGATTTGTGACTTTTCATCTTCCGTCATGTGACCAAAATTGTATTAAAATTAGATTTTGTTGACAAATTTAATCTTATAATTTATATCAATTGACACTTTTATCCTTCTTTATGTAATATTTACTTGTATATGACATATAGCATATAAGAAATTTAGATAATTATCTAACTTCAACATTATAGAAATAAGGTTCTTACATTATCTTAGGGGCATTCCCCTGATAAATCTTCAAAGATTCATAATATCATCTTAGACTTTACATAAAGAGACAATATTAGAACTAAAAATATTAAAGGAAATCTTTCCTAAGATATTCAATAGAATTTCCAAAAGCTTCCGTAACATAATCCCACTCGGATATATGAAGTCCTCGGGCATAAGAGATATTGGTCCCGTTTCAACAAAATTTCTATTGGGGTGTAAGCTTAACTAACTTAGTGAGAATATTCTGGATTAACATACTTGTATTAATAAATTCAAACAAGTTATTAAACAAGCATATGAATGCATCAAGCAAATGAGCAAGCAATACATATGATCTACCGAGATCATATGTTTTGAATGGATTTACCCCTCTATTCGGTGGTTAGGTGTTTTAGGCTCTTTAAAACTCATATTTGAAATCCAACTTATGTAGTTTATTTCTGGCTCCTACTCGCTCATCGTGAAATAGTTCTTTTCGGTTCCTATTCGCCCATCCATAAATAGTTCTTTCTAGCTCCTATTCGTCCATCTTGCAGACTTACGGGTTCCCCCAAAGCCTACTACTACACTCTTCTCCCATCGAGTATAGTAGCTAATGAAATGAGACTAACTACGTGTTATGGATGAATCAATTCATATAACTCGAAATATGTAATTAATGTAATTTAAAGGCGATCATAAAATTTGCAGATACTCCAGCATAATAATAATAAAACACAATTTAATTAACAACAATTCATGTCTCGGTATGCTTAGCGTTCTTTCAACCAATATTATCGTGCATAATTCATTTTCATCTTTCCCTACTTCTAGTACCTCTAGCTACAAGCACAAAAAAGCACGTAAAGGTAGGAGATGAACTTACTCGGTCATCCTTGCTACACTTTTTTACTCATAATAGTCCTCTGAATATGGATCCTCCCAAACTTTGTTACCTAAACGAAAGAAATATCCGAAATGAGTATTTTTTTGGAAATTCTACTTGAACTCTCTAATTCTATTCTAGTATTTGCGTCAAGATTCAAATAGAAGGAAATTCCAATTTAAAATGGCCATAACTTGCTCATTTTAACTCGGAATTTCGCATATTATATATTGTTTTCTACCAACTCAAAAAGATCTATCAATTTCTAAGGTTATTTTTTTCATAAAAAGCCATTTGGGTTGCAAATCACCATGTTGTAAAATAGTTACGAATTTCATAGTCCTCAAAATATGATTTTCCAAACTTTTCTTTATCCAAAAATCCTTAAACAAAATATATGGATATTTGTATAGTTGAAAAATCCTTTGAACATGTATATATACTCATATATATGCTGATTTTTGTGGTGGTGTCTTAACATTGATTTTTCACAAAACAATTTTTCTTTAAGAGTTTTAAAAGATGAAACTTTGAAACTTTTTCATTTTGAAATCACTAAAAGGAAACTTAAAAGTTCTTGGGTTGTTATAAGTGAGTGCTTTCCTATTATAATTTTATTTCCTAACTTTTTAAAAGTAATTTAATTTCCAAAAATTTGGTTCTTTAAGTTATCTACCAACTTTTTTTTCTAGTGATTGAAAAATAAGCTTTTCAAAATATTCCTTAAGTTGTTGGTGTGGTCTAATATTTAGAGTTATGTTAAATGTATGTTTTCCTCTCATTTTTATATTCTTTTTGTTCTTTAGAAAATAAGTTTACTTTTAAAACTTTACTTTCTTAGCAACTTTTATTTTTCTAAGTTGGTTTCTAAAATAGTGAGTTGATTTTACCTTGATTTGAAAAACTTGTTTTATTCCTAATGTTTATCAAGTGATGGCATAATCCTTTTAGATAAGTTCCTAAGAAAAGTTTTCCTAATAAAGAATTGTAATTTAGAACTTAGCAAAAATTTCATTTTAACTTTGAAAAGAGAATAACAATATTAAAAACTAAGTTTTGTAGAAGCTTTCTTAGTAATGATTTTCAAAGCCTATGATGAACCTATTTAAGTTTTATAAAGATATGGTTGGGTGAAATCTCAAGTTTAATACTAAGAATTATATTTTTATGGAGTATTTAGTTCCTACTTATAAAAGACATGGTTTCCTTTATTATGTGAAGGAATCTTCATTCCTAATAATTTAAAATTTATGATTAGCTTGTGTAAGCTTTTGAAAATAATTTATTAAAACAAAACTTAGATCTCTTGTTGAAAAATCCTTTGTTTAAGTGATAAGAAATTTAGTTTACTTTTCTTTATTAACAAAAGAACCTATTCTTATTTTTATCAAGACAACAACATTTAATCATGCATGGATATGATTATGTAGCAATGAAAAGTAAGAATAATAGTAAGAAATATACATAAGCAAATAAACATAATAATATGGTCAAGCATTAGGAACCTTAGCTTCATCAAGGTATCATGGTCATGTATTGGAACCTTAACTTCATCAAGCAACCTGGGACTAAGAATAACTAGTCCCAAAAAGAAAAGAAAAGAAAGAAAATCGTTTTGACTTGATAAGGACAAGTCTAAGACTAAAAAGACTAGTCTTAATAATTTGCATGAAACAAGTAAATAATAAATTGCAAAGCATGAATGAATAAATAAATGTTATGTTAGTAAGCTCTTATGCTCTAGGACATATATAGATATACATATAGATAATAATATGTATATAAAGTTATATTAGGAGCATAATAACAACATAATAACAATAATAGAACAAAATAATATAATCGGTATTCTTGGCATGTGAAAGAACAAAGACGAACATGTTGTTGCTTCTACAACTCACATGAGTCTTTGAGAAACAACATCATAGTCATGCTAAGTTACATGATATAAGTAAATGAATGATGTTAGAAGTTTTACCTAAGAGTATTTGTGAGTCGAATGAAAATGGTAGATGACTATGGCATTATGTGAATAGTATGGAATGGTAGATGGTTTATGCGTAGTGAAGAATTTTGGGAAGGATTGAATCGAAGAGAGTTTTTGTAGAGAGAATTTGTGGAGATAGAAGTTATGGAGAAATTTTGAGAGAGTTTTGTTATGTAAAATGAAGGTGTGAAAGAAGTGGAGGGAAATAGGGTATTTATAAAATTTTGGAGTGAAAATTAGATGTAATAAAATAAATTGAAAAATAATTAAATTGGGAAACAGCAGAGAGGGGGCCCGTGGCAATAAGGGGAGGAGAGAGAGAATTTTGTTTTGTTTTGTAATTTTTATAAAGAAAAGTAATAATGTGTAAGGTGTTATAAATAAAGTTGTGTTGAAATATAAAAGTGTAAGAAATAGGTGTATAGGTAGTAAGAAATAGGTTGTAAGAAAGAGTAGAAATAGTGAAATAGTAATGAATAGTACTATGAATAGTAGACTAGACAAATAAAATGCTGATAGTAATAAAATACGCGTAAACAAGCTATATCTGATATTTTTAATCATCAAAAAATTGTGAAACTGATATTTTTGAAATCCTTGTATAGTTACGAGTCTTTTGGTGTTATCGGAATATTTTTACTATTTCGAGCATCAGGGCACACTTTTCTGGAATTGATCCCATTCAGGTTCAAATCGAATTTTGGTAAATCTGATCTTTTTAAGCCATCTTATATTATTTTGAACTATAAACCATCATTAACTTATTACTATTGTTCTCAAGTTTCGAGTGGGATTGCCGGAGTTGAAACTGCTAGATTGTCTTGATCTTTATTGAACTGTCAAATTCCAGTTTGACTAGGGTTATGGTTTAATTCAACTTTACCCTAGAAATTGAGAGATTTACATTAGGGAACGGATAGATGAATTGTCTCATGTTCAGTTTTGAGTAGAATGATTATTGAATTTTCTATTTTTTGTTTTTTAAGATTCTCTTTTTCTTAAGCCAAGAAATCCCGTGTTTGATATTGTTTAGGGTTCGGTTAACTTGGGTATTTTAGGGTTTCGATTCGATATTTGGACTATTTTAGGAATTGCGAAAAATTCAAGGGTTTACACACACACTGGTCTAAGTTTTAAAGAAAACTGTGGGCATGATCAAGGATTTGGTAGCCTCGAGTTGAAGATTTTTGCTTAATCACGGGCATGATTGTGCTCGTGATAATGAGCATGGCCATGCATCCCCTGTTTTTACCTATATATATATAAAAAAAAAAAAAAGAAAGATGATGGATGGTATGATATGTTAATATTTGTATAAGAAGAATGAGTTAAGTGAATTGATAAGTTTAGTAATTAATGAACTTAGTTAACATAGTTTCAAAGTATAAAATGAATTTAGTTAATAATCTTAAGTTCAACATGGCTTGATGAATTTTAATAAGCTATAATGAATTAGATTGGTTAAATTCAATCAATTTGGCTCAATTAAGTTAAATTAGACTTAAAACTTATAAACAGCTTAAGATAATATAATAGGTTAGACCATAAATAAAAAAGGGAATAGGTTGTTTCAAATGTATGTTTACTAAAATGAGTTTTTCATACCAATTAATAACTTATTAAGATACCTATATGACTTATAAAGAATAATGATAAAAGATTATAAACAAAAGAAAAGAAATCATTTGATAAATAATGGAGAATTGTCTTGGCAAGATGATTTTCATAGCCATGGCGGGGTTCCTATTTAGTGTTTGATCAAATATGTTTTTAATATAAGTCTTTATTTTAATCAAGTGTAGAATAATAAACTAAAAACGGATTTAAATACTAAAATTTGATCAAATATATACTAAGAAAAGCAATGAGTGTTTATTATTTCTTTTTATAGGTAGAATAGAATAATCTTTGGATTTCCTAGAAGATTAACATGACTTAGCTAAGATGACAGGTGGATAACATTGACCTTATCATATTGTCTGTGTTTGTAATGTAGTTGTATCTATATTAAGATAAACATAACTAGCTATGCATGGGGATTAGGTACTCGTTTGTTGTTTGATGATTGTTTTGTTTACTAAATTATTAAAATAAAAGTGATTGTTGATTATCGATGAGTGATTGTTAAGTGAGTGGTTACCAAATAATATGGATTAAATTTTATTTGACCTTTAAGTCAAAAGGAAATGCATTGCATGATAAGCATCGTAAATCCCTAGATTTCTATACCAAGTTTAAGCTCAAACCCTAGAACCAAAAGTCAACCGAAAGCCCTAAAGTCAACAAATCCTATATCAAACCCTAGAATTTAGATCCGACAATCCCGTACTCTTAAACCCTATATGACGGAATTGAGAAAATGATGTATAATAGTTCGTAATAATATAAGGAAACTTAAAAATATCATATTCATCAATTTCTAATGTATTTTTTATCCGAACAGGATCAATCTTCGAAAATCGTGCATCGGTACACGTGATGATAAAAATATTTCGATGATATCATTAGATTCATAATAATGTAAAAGTATCAGTTTCGTAATTTTTCGATAACTAAAAATTACAAATATCGCATTTATACACGAATTTTCTTTACTACTTGTAAATTATTAGTCTTGTGTTACTATTCATCATACTTTTCTACTATTCATCTATCTCTACTTTTTCTTACTACTACTTTTCTTACTATCTATACACCTAATTTCTTACTTTTTACTTTTCTAATACATCTATACCACATCATACCTTACATATTAATTACTTTTCTTTACAAAATACAAATTAAACAATTTTTCTCTCCCCATTTCTTCAAAACCAACGCCACTCTCTCTCTCTCATTTCTAATTATTTTTCTTTTTCAATTTATCTTATTACATCTAATTTTCCTCCATCTTCAACTATAAATACCCCATTTCCTCAACTTCTTTCACACTTATTTTACACAACAAAACTCTCTCAAAATTTCTCCACAAATCCTCTCTACACAATTCCTTTCTACCAAAACTCTCATCAACCAATTCCTTTCAAAATCCTCCTATACACATAAATCATTTGCCTCCTACCACTATCCACAAAGTTTTCCAACTATCGTCCTCTTCCTTCAATATAAACACGCTTAGGTAAAACTTTATACCATCATTTTTTTATATCATGTAACTTAGCATGATCATGGTGTTGTTTCCTAAGAGCTCGTGTGAGTTATGAAAGCAATAGCAAGTTCATGATTTGTTCTTGCATATGCCAAGAATTCCGATTTTATTATTTTGTTGTTATTATGATACCATGTTGTTATTATGCTCCTAACTTAACCTTGTATATATATTATTACCTATATATATTTATATATTTCTTATAGCTCAAATGCTCACTAACTCTAACAAGCTTATCATTATTATTGTTCTTCTTATTATTGCTTTTCTTTTCTTTCTTTTCTTTTTCTGTTGGGACTAATCTATTCTTAGTCTCAGGTTGCCTTGATGAAGCTAAGGCTCCCAATACTTGACCGGAACACGTTGATGAAGCTAAGGTTCCCAATACTTGATCTTATTATCCTGCTTATTATTTTGCTTCTTATTTCTTTCTTAAATTTTCATTTTTTTTATATTACATACTCATATACATGCATCATCATAATGATATTGTCTCAACAAAATTTAAAGTGGAATTTTCTTTAATAAAGGAAAATGAAACCAAACTATTTTAATATATAATATTGTCACTAAATCAAGATTTTGCTATCAAACACATAGAAAAATTATATTACAACTTCTTTTCAAACTCATCAATATTTTTCTTAAATGATGATAAAAATGATTTTATTAAAGAAATTAGATAAGGAAATAAACACTATCCTTTCATGATAAGTAACATGAAGTTTATTAAAGCTTAGTGTAAATAATTTCTTAATATGCAAATTTTTCATAAAAGCTTACTTGAAGGATTTTTACTAACTCCATGATAAAAACAAAAAACTAGACTAGTTTTAAAGTTAAGATAAAATCAACTCACTAACTTATAAACCCACTTAGAAAAATAAAGGTTGTCAAGTTTTTAAATGATAAACCTATTTTCAAATAAATAAAAAGAATATAAACATGATAAGTTAAAAAAAAATAGATATTATCAATAACTTAAGAAAATGTTGAAACATGATTTCCTTCCAAGTAAAATTGATAAAGAACTTAAAAGACCAAGTTTTAAAAATAAAATTTATTTTAAAGAAGTTAGAAAATAAAAATATAAGGGGGAAAAGGCTTATTTATCAAAACCATTTTTAAAAGGAAAAATATAAACAACTTAAATTATTATAGGTAATCAATAACTTAATAAAAATTTTGGAAACTTCATTTTTCTCACTAGAAGTAAAATTTGTAGAAGACCAATGTTAAGAGAAAATTTAATTATTTTAGAAAAGAAATTGGAAAACAAAATAAGAATACTTATTTACAATAACCCAACAGTTTATAAAGTTCCTTCAAAAACACTTAGAAAAAAATTTGTTAAAATTCAAGTTTCAATACCGTAAGACAAATTGTTTTAAGAAAAAAATAATCATTTAGACAACACCATTAAATTTTGCATACAATATGAGTCTATATATATATATATATATATGTATGTATTCAAAGGATTTTTCAATCATATAAATATATATATTTTTGCTAAAGGATTTTTTGGTAAAGAAAAGTTTGGAAAATTGTATTTCAAGGGCTGAGATTTTCGTAGTGAATCTGTACCGATCTTTTTCGTGACCTAAAAAACTTTTTATGACAAAAATAACCTTAGAAATAAATAAATCTTTTTGAGTAGGTAGAAAACGAAATATTATATGCGAAATTTCGAGTTAAAATGAGTAAGTTATGGTCATTTTAAGTTGGAATTTCCCTCTATACGATATTTGACGAACTTAGTGAAATAGAATTAGCAAGTTTAAGTAGAACTTCTAAGAAATACTCATTTTGGGTATTTCCCTTGTATAGGTGATGTGGAGACCAAGTTTCTGTATCCCGAGGATTACTTTGACTAGAAGTTTCCACACAAATGGCCGAGTAAGTTTATTTCTTACATTTTGCACTTATGTTTTTGCTTGTAAAATTAGTGGCATTAGAACTAGGAAAAGATAAAATGGAAAGGTGCATGTGCTTTACATATATGGTTGAAATTACGTTTAAGTATATCGATATGAGAATTATTTATAATGAATGTTTGATCTAGTATATGAATGATTGTCTGTGAATTCAATGATTGTAAGCCTCGGAAAATTTCAGTAAATAATTCCAAGATGAACTTCAAAAATAAACCCCAAAAATCACTCCAAATTAAAACCGAACTTCAACTAGTCCAAAAACACAAGCGAATCCAGAAATTTCCACATCTTGAGAAAAATAAGAATTCTTAAAAACAAAGTAAGAACTCAACATACTTCAATTCCAAAATCACTACGTACGACAAATTCCATACGTAACTCCAACTTATAATACCTGGTAGTATAAAGCCCAAAAACAAATTATTAAAAAGTAAATAATGATTAACCTTCTGAAATAAAACTCAATTCCAAAATTCCGAAAACGTTAAAAAATATTAAATACTTACAAAAAATAAAATTTAAGATAAACTTCTCAAATCAAATATGTTGTATAAACATAAAATATCAATTTCCAAATTAGCAAAGATCTAAATCGGAAGATCACCTGAAAACATTAAGAGGAATACAATAGTTTAAGTCCGGTAATCCAGCGCCCCTAACCCTACAGGCCGAGATGTAGTTTAAATATGTAGAATAGCTCGTAGTAATATAAGTTTGTTTAAAAATATCAGATTGGTAAATTTTTTACCTATTTTGAACCCGTTCAGATACAGACTTCGAAAAGCGTGTCCTGGGGCTCAAGATATAAAAAATATACCATTACTACCATTAGACTCGTAATTTCATAAGATTTCCAAATATATCAGTTATATAATTTTTCGTGTTATAAAAGTTACAGTTATAACATTTTTATCGTATTTTCATTACTACTGGTAATTAATTAGTCTTTTGCACTATTCACTTTTATTTCATTACACAATTTTATTATTCTTATAAAACCTTATATATTTAGATAAATATTTTATATATTATAGAAAAATTTATTTTTCTAAAATTTAGTAAGTTCAGGTTTTTACGGGATCAGATTCTGTTTAAAACCCGATACTAAAAATAAAATAAAATAACTTAATAATTGGAAAATATTTTAAAAATATTTTATTTTCATAAAATAATTTTTTAGAATTTTTCGGGTTATAAAAATATCATTTATAGCCCATATTCGCGTATTTTGATCATACCGGTAACATATTTGTTAAAATACTAAAATAATTCAAATAATTATTTAATTTTAATTATGAAAAATTTGCTACAAATATTTGAAACAAATTTTTTAATTTTATTTTATTTAAATTTATTTTATTAAGAAAATACTCTTACAACCCATACTTTCAAGTACACCTTACACATATCACTTCCTTTTCAGTTCAATCTTTCTACACATTATTTCACACTTCATGGCAGATTTTTCCTTCTTTATGGCTGCTATTGTCCTTTATTTACTCCTTGTAAACCCCTAAATTTTCGGAATCGGTTTAGCATAAAACCCTAACCGGAAGTCAAACGAAACCCTAAAGGTCAACAAAACCCTAAACTAAATCCGGCATTGCCGTTTTCTTTGGCCCTGAAAAACGAAGTTGGGATAATTAGCTCGAATAGTTCGTAATAACCATAGGTTTTATAAAAGTTTCAGTTTCGCGAAATTCGGGTCCTTCGAACCCGATCGGACACAGTTCTCGAAAAACGTGTCCGGAAGCCCGGAATAGTAAAAATATTCCGAATATACCGTTAGACTCGTAAAAATATAAGTTTTCCAAAAATATCAGTTTCGTAATTTTTCGGTAAGTAAAAATAACAGATATAGCTATTATACGCGTATTTTCTTACTACCGGTACTTTAATTGTCATATCTACTTTACATTACACTATTCATTACTATTCTACACTATTCTTTTATCTCTACTTTTTCTTACACCTATCTTACACTCTACATAACCTATAATCTTAACTTTTTACCTTTCCCATAACTTTATATCACATCTACTTACATATTACATCTTTTATTTAACAAAAAGTCAAAAAAATAAAACACTCCCTCTCTCCCTCAATGGCCGGGCCCCCTCCCCTTCCTCTCAATTTGTTTCAATTTTAATTTATTTTAATCACACAAAAATCACTCCTCATTTTCCTATAAATACCCCCCCTCTTTCACTTCTTTCACACATTCACTACCCACAAATTCTTACCAAAACTCTCTCAATTTTTCCTCTCAAAGCTCTCTCAAATTACTATCTCAAAACTCTCTCAAAATAATTCCACAACAACTTCCACCAACAACAAAAACCCATAACCACATAACCATATCAAAGTCTTCTTTAGGTAACCCCTTTATAACTTTCTTCTTCTTCATGTCATGTAACTTTACATGACCATAGTGTGAGTTTCCAAATACTACAAGTTGTGGAAACTACATTATGTTCATGTATTGTTCTTGTTCATGCCAATCCATTTATGTTTATGTTGATTTATTATTGTTTATATATCTATACATATATATACATATTCTTTAGAGCATATAAGCTCACTTGCAATTTATTTATTTCATGCAAAGCAATTTATTTACTTTTCCATTGCAATTTATTTATTTATTCCTTGTTGAAATAAGACTAGTCTCTAGTCTTAGACTTGTCCTCATCAAGTCAAAACAAGCTTTTCTTCTTTCATTTTATTTCATTATGGGACTAGTTTATTTCTTAGTCCCGGGAGCCTTGAAAAAGCTAAGACTCCAATACTTGACTTTATTATTTATGCTTTATGTTATTTTTTATTATTATTCTCATAATCATGTTCATTTAGATTGTTGTCCAAAAGTTTTATTTTCTAAAGATAATTAAATAAAAGAAGGCTTTTTGTCACTTAGGAATAAGTTTATGTGAAACATAAAAATATAAGATAACAAAATAAACTCATTCATTTTCAAGTTACAAAAAGAATTCACTATGAATTTAGAAACTATTTTTACTTAAAAAGCTACTTAAATCTTTGTTACTCTACCTTGTTTTCAAAAGAAAATATTTGTTGACAAAAATTTCTTTTCATAAAGAAAAATAAGATGGATGACTAAGGAAATTTTTAAAAGACCTTGCAAACAAATAGGCAAAGAAAATTTATGGTTTGAAAATAATAAAGTTATTTCTTTTCAAGTTACAAGAAAAGTTAATAAGATTATAGAAATTAGTTTTTCTACAAAAAGTCCTTAATTGTTCCACATTGTTTTTATGAAGAAAACAAATTTTCATGCATGGATGATTATTTTTGAAAATGAGAAAAAATGAGAAATATCAAGTAAGGAATTTTTGCAAAACAAGTAAACAAAGGAATTTACACAAGAAAAATGAAGAATAACATATTTCCTAGAAAACTTCAAATATAGTATTAATGTAACTTAGAAAGTAGAAAATTTTATTTTCAAAAGTTACTTGAAAAGATAAATAAAACCAACATAAAACGTTTTTAGAAAACAAAGAAAGCAAGGTATTCATTTCAAAGAAATTTACAAAAACAATTTCCGAAAAGCTTCAACCCGACATTGTTTTACCTAAGAAAAATAATTTGGACAACAAGACACTTGAGCATGCTTAAATATGAGTTATATAGTTATAAAAAGAGAATTTTTCAACTATATAGATAACTAAGTATTTATCAAACAAATTTTGATTTCTTGAACCAAAGTTGTTTTTACTTGGAAATCCGTGGTGAATTTTCGCCACTTTTTCGGAGCCTATATGGCTTTGTTTGTGGGAAATAATTTTAGAAATGGGTAGATCTTTTCGAGTAGATAGAAATCGGTATATTATATGCGATTCCGAGTTAAAATGACCAAGTTATGGCCATTTTAAGTTGGAACATTCTTCTATACGAACTTTAACGTTCTTTGACATTGTTTTGTCAAAATTCAAGAAAATCTTCAAGAAAAACTCATTGGGTATTTTCTTTGGTTAGGTGACCCCGAGGAAGGATTCTTTACCCCGAGAACTATTACGATTAAGTGGAGTGTGTGAACGACTCATCCGCTTAGAGGAATAGACGACAATGGCATCGTGAGTTTATTTCCATTAAATGCTACACTTGTTGTGCTTGTAAATTAGTTGCACTAGAGTTAGGAAAAGATAAACCGATATGCATGTAAAATAATTCCTTGAAAGAATTCTAAGAATATCGAAGCCCGAATTGTTCTAAGTGATTGTTTTAGTTTAATATTGATTTGTGTGAAATTCCTTGATCGCCATAAAGTTGAAAATAATTATGTTATGACTTTATAAATTAATGAACTCATGCATACCACGAAGTGAGTCACATTGCATGGTTGGGTTATTATCCTTGGGTGAGAAGGATAGTAGCTCATGTCGAAAGCAACACTTGGCGGAAGATCCGAAAGCGATTGCTTGGCGGCTTAATGGAATATGCTTGGCGGTTGATCCGAAAGCAAGGTCAAATCAAGTAGATTCGGAATACTTGGCGATGAGTGCTCGCAAGTTTAAAAGTTTTTAATGAATGCTTGGCGATGAGTGCTCGCAAGCTTAAATTTTCTATTATTAAAACTACTTGTTTTGAGTATCACCAAACCCCGAATGGAGGGCGTAAATCCATTCAACATATAGTTCCCGGAAAGCTATATGATTGTTTGCCCACGTGTTTGATGCATTACATATGTGTGATTAACCAACTTGTTTGAATCTTGTTACAAGAAGTTATTTATGGAAATAGTTCTCACTAAGCCTATTAGCTTATACCCCGATAGCTATCTTTTGCAGTTCCCGTACTTATGGTTAAGGCCACGTGGACCATGCGGGCAGGTAATCCCTTTTGAACATTAGAAATCTGAATAAAGTATAGCTTAGTATTAGCATGTTGATATAATAGATTAGTAATTTAGGGAGTTGTCCTAAGTTTGTAAAGTTTATGCCATGGACAAATAATTATTGTGATTCTTCTTTTCTTAATATGTTTTTATATCTCCTTAAACTTCATTATTCCATATGGTCCTCTAAAATTGTGAAAGTAAGCCTTACACTTAATATAAAAGCTTTTGGAAATGACTAAGGTTGTCATACTTAAGCTTTAATATTGAGTGTGGCGGACTGTCACGTTTAGGGTACCCATTGGGGCGTGACACTCCTATTTTGACTAAAATAAATAAATTCTACTCCTTAAAGAAGCTACATTACACATTAATTACACAATTTAATTTCAAGTCAAATTTCAACAAATTCCTCTCTCTCTCTCTTCTCTCTTTCACGTGGACAGCCCCCAAATTTCTGCCTTATTTTATTTTTTTCTTCTTTCATTCATTTAATACACTAATTTTCTCTCTCTCTTTCATTTACTCATTTTTCCTTTTTCATTCCTTAGCTTTTTCTCTCTCTTTTCTTCTTCTTCTTGCTCTTGTTCTTATAAGGAACAAGCTGCCCCCATTTCTTCCATGAGCCTCAATGCATATTTCTTGAAGATTTTTAAGCAAATCTTCTTCTCAAAGCTTCCATGGGTGATATATGTAAAGTGTAATGAGGTTTTATACATCAAATGACCTTCCATAAGCTTAAAAGCTTAGGATGATGATGCCAAAAATGAAACACTCCTTTTCTCTATGATTAATCTCTTGTATCATTATTATTTTCTTGTTTAAAGTAGTTATATTTTGTAGATCTAACTTTTGTAACTTTGATTTTTGTTTATGCCTTAGATCTTGTTATTTGAAGTTATTATTTTTGCTATTTCTTATGATTTATACATAGATCCATCATCCACATGTCTATCTTAGTGATTCATGCATTTATAACTAGATCTAGTTGTTTTTGGGTCCATACATGCATTAGACCTTTGTTTTATGTTCATGAACAACTTGTAGTAACATGATGATAGTAGGAAAGTTTTAGAAAACTCAAGATCTATTTTATTTTCAACAAAAATAATTTTGAAAATTCGGATGAAAATGGAATCATATTTAGAAAAGTTGTTTTCAACTTCAAAATGTGTATTTTTCATTTAAAATGAAAGGCTTAGAGTATAGATAACATAAATGAAAGATTTTGATGAGTAAAGTTTAGATCTATGAGTGTCACGCCCGAGTGTATTCTAGTAATAATAATCAAGAACCACTTGATTATCATTATTAGGTTACCTTCTAGGAGTGACAGGATTTTCAAAAACAGGATCTTTTAGTTGCTTGGAGGGAATAAACAAACATATATAAGATGTAAATTAGTAAACAACTATTACAAACTTCTATATTACAGATCATAAGCTGCAGAATTCCTTACCACTTTAACTGATGCTTCCAATGCACATTATATGCACCCTAAGACTATTACAGATATAGATATTCTAATTCTATACTAAACTTTAGACTTCTGGCTTCTAGTCTCTTACTGGGACCATGCTCCTGCTAGTAATGAGCCACGGTCGCAGGGTGAACCTGAAAGGACTGTGGGAGTGTGAGCTAAAACACGAGCTCAGTGAGTAATCAGAATTTATTACACATAACACACAAGTTATTTAACAATCATATGAAATGCAGCAATCACACAAATGAACATTACAAGTTCGGATAATCCGGAATCCAAATAGGATGAAGATTTACGCCCTCCCATCGGGGTTGAAGGATCACAATCTATGGTCCACCTACCCAGGAGATACTTTAAGCTTTCAGGAAATAACAATCTCAATTTAGTTATCTCTTTATACTTATCATGTTCATTATTTATTTCCTGTTTAGCTTTAGAAACTCCATTAAGTGTTAGTTATTCTCAAGTAATACCATAAGCGGCGTCCTTCATTTACCATGTAGTTCCTATGGTATTAACAGAACAAAAGTAATCTTGCAATTAACTACTAGCTCTCTGGCCTAGATAATTCAAGCATTACCAGAGATCCGAGAATCTAACACGTAGTAGGCTACCACTTACTTAATTTTTTATGCATAGTATGTTATGCATGATTATTTTTCCATTATGGTACCAGTAGTCATTAGTCAATTTAGGGGTGATCAACCAAAACAGACAATTCATTATAAACCACAAACATTATTTAGATACAGGCAATTGTGTTATCACTTGATTTAGAGTGACATGGCAATCAATGGAATACAATCCACAACTTTCATATTTTAAACAGATCATCAATTTTCATTATCTTTTTATTGAAAGTTCACTACTAGTACAAGCACAACCAATGTAATAAAACTGCATCACTCACCTGCCCATTCTAGTTAATCGTAGTAATCTTCAGGTAGGTCCTCCCAACACCCGAGTCACCTATTGATATAGAGAATATAAAGATTAAAAATTTCTAGACTATATCACTGAGTTTCTAAAAATACTTAGATGTCCTAATGGTTGATTCTGGTTGGATATGTGAACCGATCAATTGAGTATTTGAAAAGTTAATAACTTCATTAATTCATTTTTATTGCCTAAATATATCAATTTTCTTTTAAATTACTTAATAAAATTTTCTTATAGGCTATAGATACTTCTATACTCACAAATTTGGAGTATTTAAATTTCCATTGTTATCTGTTTTCATATAGCTATCCTAGTAGTATATACTTAATATTTACTAACTCATAATTTATACATATATTTGTCTTGTTATGAAAACATTTTACTAATAAAAGAATTTATTACCTTAATAATAACTATTTTCGAAGTTATTTTCCCTTTTTCGAAATCGTAAAAACATTAATAATTAACATCAATAATAGTATTAAAATAATTATACTATCAATAATACTAAAAACAACAATAATAACAATAATAATAATAATAATAATAATAATGACAATAGTAATAATAATATTAATAAATATAATAATAATTCAATTTCCGAAAATAAATTGGAGGAAGTAATTATATTTCATTACATTAAGAATTATACTAATGATCTTATGTTAAAGTAATTTTGGTCTTACCTTCATATTATTTTTAATAATATTTTCGAAAATTTTAACAAAAATTATTTTAATAATAAAAAGATTATTAATAATTATAATTAAAAAGTTATTAACCGAAAATTATTTACTTAAGTAATTTATATTTCAAAAACTCCTTTTTGGATTAATAATAATAAATTAAGTATTAAAACATTCTACATTTATTAAAGTTAAAAATAATTTCTGTTTTTGAATTTAAATAAATAAATAAATAAAATTCGGATTTACTATTATATATTATTATTACTATTCCAGAAAATGAATAAATGCAGGAAAAATATAAAAAAATTCCAGAATTATTATATTAATATTTATTATATATATATATTCAGAATCGTTTTCCTTTTTCTCTTTTTCTTTTTTTTTTTTTAAATTGGCCGAGAGGTACACGGGGTGTACACGCCCGTGTACCCAGCCCGTGCTCATCGGGGGAGCACTGTTCATCGCCTTCCCCGATGAGCCGCGGCGAATTCCAGCGAATCCCGACGTTAGAACGTCGGGATTTTGATTCTAAACTACTCCTAGGAACATTAGAAGCTTAAATATCCAAGAAAAACTGAATTCAAACAACATGTTCCTCAAGAAATCGGATCATCAAGCTCGGCTAGGGTTTGGAAAGATTACCTTCGCCGTGACGTTCCGATGAAATTCGAAGCTTCCAGCTACCTTGGTTAGCTTCCTAAGATGTCTAAGAGTTAATAGCAATCCTTAAAACTCAAAGAAAATTCACGGAATAACATCTCTTACCTCGAGCTCGTTTTCCACGCGTTTCCTAGGGTTTCTGTTCGAAATTTCGAACTGGGTTAATGTCACGCCCCGTAGGGTATCCTAAACGTAACAGTCCGCCACATACTAAGTAAGACTCTCGAGTTCCCTAACCGGGGCCTTCGGGAGTCTTAAGTAGATGTAAAGCGTTCCCTTACGACAATAGAATACTTCGACAAATGGAGTTTAACAGTTTAACAAGGCATTCATTAGCCATAGATAATAAATCAAAACGCATAAATCTTTAAGGTTTACAAAATATAAGGGGCATTCCCCGCAAAAGAATAACAGTCTATTACAGTCATCCAGAGTCCTTAGTTTCCAATGGAAGTCTATACAAAAGAAATGAATCAAACTTCTATGGGAAACTCCTATCTCCGGTACCTGCGCTGTGGCTTGCCTTGGCCTAAGCCATATAAACTCATGCTGCAAAAGATAAACACTATCGGGGCGTAAGCTAACTAGCTTAGTGAGTAATACTTCCATAACGCAATTAGATACAATCATTCAAACAAGTGATTATTCAAGCAAGTGCATGCACCATACAAATGAAATCATCAAACATATGACCAACCGGAAATCATATGTGGATGGACTTGCGCCTCCATCCGGGTTAGCAGATTAACGAATCCTGCGGTACGACGCCGTTTAAGCTCACGGTCAACTGATTAAAAGCTCGTTTTATGGATCACGATTAACCTCACATTCGTTTTATGGATCACGATTAACCTCACATTCTTTTTTATGGGTCACGAAAAACCAACCAATGCAAATGCTCCAACCCCATCGTGACATGAATGAATTCAGTTTATAGTCGGAGTCGAATAGTCATTAATTCGATTCTTTTAAGTGACCAACAAGTATACGCAGACATTCATCATATGATTCTAATAAAACAATCAATATCTTAACACCCGGTTTCGATATGCCTTAAGTTCCATTTCACATATCAACAATTCTCAACATAAATAATTCCCACATACCCCATCATGCTTGTACAATTCCTTTTATCTTTGCCTACATCACTAGTGCCACTACCTTACATTCACAAGCATTAATTGAGAGTGGAAGTAACTCACTCGGCCATGGGTCACCAAACTCCTTAATAGTAATAATCGGGTGGTAGAGAGTCGTCCTGCTCGGATTCACCTACCAATCAAGAATAATCCCTATGAGATTCTCACCATGTAATTAAATCAAACTATCATCTAGACTAGTTGAATTCGGATTTCTCGCTATATTTGGAAGTTCCGACTTAAAACGGCCATAACTTGGTCATTTTAACTCGGAATTTCGCAAACTTTATATCGATCTTCATCTACTTCGAAAGATCTATCTAATTCAAGTATTAAATCCAAGTTTTGAAAATAATAAGGTCAGGAACAGTGGGATCAGTTCTGTCCCGCAATTGATCCATCTTTGAAATGTGCTTTGCTTTTGATAAGAAATGTTCCTAGTTAGTGATTCATGCATGAATGATTTAGGAATGAACTACTAATGTGTATGCCATGTAATGAACTCAACTTGTGCATGGTCATGATGATTTTTGTAGTAATAAACTTTTAGGAACTCCTAAGTGTTGGGGAAAGTTTCATAAAGGCTAATTCTAAGAATTATTCTCCCACATTATACTCCTTAGGTTTCTTTGGTTTTTAATCTTAAATCTACTTATTATTTGACTAAAATTAGGTTCTCAAAGTCTATAATAGTCATGGCCTCCATTCATGCACAAAAATTCACATATTTCATTTGGTAAACATGTTTTCAAATAAGCTAGTTATAAAAATCCGAATTTTCCAAATTTTCTTTTCTTACATTTTTCTTAAGGGAAATCTAGTCTAATGTATTAAAATTTGGGGCTTCAATGTATACATTATCTAAGGACTTCATTTAGCTTATAAAACATCCATTTTAGACTTAAATACTAAGTGTTTATATAGGCATTACACAAAGTTACGAATTTGACTACACATTTAAAGTCAACATTTTTCATCCTAACTTCACCTCTTGTTTTCCTTATTTTTATCATGCCTAAACTCATCTAAACTTATGAAAATAATTCCTTCAACATATCTATTACACATACCCTTCATTTTTCTTATGAAATATAAGTTTAAAATTGATTTTGGAGGTCTTTAGGGTAGGGTTTCCATTTCATCCGAATTTTCAACTTTCATATCTAACAAAGTCCTTCCTTTTTCAATGTTCTTGCCATCTATATGTGGAGATATACTATCTAGCCTCTCTATACATGAACAAGACCTCATTTTTATGATCAATAAAGCACATAAACAAAAATGAACCTATGATCATGCATGTACATAAAGTGGTGGATGTCCAAACCTTAGATCTACTACATATGATGTATATAACATGAATCTCATGGCATGAAATCAATATAAATACAAGGTCATTACTATATATGCATGAGCAACATGAAATCTTAACAAAATGCATTTAAACACAAGATCCATGTCTTGTGATGGCTTGACATCCTTGTTCATGCATTTCCATATCCCTAGCATGAGCATCATAGGGTTTTGATGAGGAAATACACAAGGTATACCTTTGCCATTACAAGAATAGGAAGAACAAGCTCACATACACATACCAATGGAGGATCTAAGATAGAAATGGAGGAGCTTGAAGTTGAAAGTGCAAGAGAGAGGGAGGGGGTTGCTCGGCACAAGAAGAAGAGAAGGAGAGAGCTTTTCTCTTTTCAAACTTTGAAACAAGAAAAATGAGGAGAGAGAGAGAACATTTAGTATATATATTTAAGTGATTTAGGGTTTAGTTAATTAAAAAAGTAAAAATAACACAAATGAGGGGAAAATAGGAGGAGGGGCGCCGGCCTCCTTTGTGTGTGTGTGTGTGTGAGTTTCAAAAATTTGTTATTTGTAATTTAGTAAATGAAATTGTAATAAATGTAATAATTATTCAAAAGACAAAATTTCTTGGAAAAGAAAATGAAATGAGTATTGTAAGGATTAAGAATAGGTATGGGTAGTGTGTAGTGTAGGTTGTACTTGTGAATAGTAGACAAGACATCTACTTTACCGGTTGTTCCGAAAACACGGGAAAAGCTATAACTGTAATCTTTATAGCTTGGAAAATTTTGAAATTGATATTTTTGGAATCCTTATAAAATTACGGTTCTAATGAATATTCCGGAATATTTTTCTGAATCCGTGGCCCGGGGCACGCTTTTCCGTAATTGGGCTCGGGAAGGCCCGGAATTGAAAAATTCCCGAATTTAAAACTTTCAAAGGTTTGAAATGTACTTTGGAACAACAATTCAAATTCATTTACTCCAAATATTTATTTTACTATGAAACCGAAGGAAAGCCGGATTTAGGGTTCCTAGGCTCATTACTAAACTCAATCTGATCGGATTAGGGTTTCGTCTCCAACTCCTGGGGTTTTCTAGCTACTGAGAATTCCGGGGTTTACAACCTCCCCACCTTAAATAAAGTTTTGTCCTCAAAACGGAACTGACGTACCTTGTCCTTCAAATATCTCGGGGTACTTTCTCCGGATTTCATCCTCCGCTTCCCAGGTTGCTCTTCAAAGGCATGATTCCTCCATAATACTTTCACGTAGTGAATGTCTTTGTTTCGTAGCCTTTGAGTTTTCTTATCCAATATCTTTACTGGGTGTTCTTCATATGTCAGGTTTTCCCTCAACTGGATTGGCTCCAATTCCAGAATCCTCTCTGGGTCGGCCACATATCTCCTCAAGACTGACACATGAAACACATTGTGAATCCCGGACAAATTAGGTGGTAGGGCTAGCCGATACGCCAGTCTCCGACTCTTTCCAAAATCTCAAAAGGTCCAATGTATCTCGGGCTTAATTTCCCTTGTGTACGCATCCTCTTGATACTTTTGATCGGGTTTATCTTCAGGTACACATGATCACCCACTTTAAATTCAAGCTCCCGTCTTTTCAAGTCGCCCAGCTCTTTTGTCGATCCTGGGCTTCCTTCATCTTCCGCTGAATCAACCTCACTTATCGCGGCTTCCTGTACCAATTCCGGCCCAATTGCTACCTTTTCCACCTCATCCCAAAACAAAGGGGACCTACAACGCCGTCCATAAGGCTTCATACGGGGCATCTGGATAGTGGAGTGATAGCTGTTATTATAGGCAAACTCGATTAGGTGAACATGATTATCCCAATTCCCTTTGAATTCCAGGGCACATGCCCTTAACATCTTCAAGGGTTTGGATCGTCGCTCAGACTGTCCGTCGGTCTGGGATGGTAAGCCGTACTGAAATGCAATTTAGTACCCAAGCTCTTCTGCAAGCTTGTCCAAAACTTGGACACAAATCTCGGGTCTCTATCGAGATGATCCCTGCAGGTATGCCATGTAATCTTACGATCTCTCTGATGTAAATCTTGGCTAACTTTCCATTGAATAGGTCATATTTATGGGTAGGAAATGCGCCGACTTAGTTAACCGATCCACTATTACCCATATTGCATCACAACCCGATGGAGTCTTGGGAAGCCACAAACAAAATCCATGGATATTTGATCCCACTTCCATTCAGGAATAGGTAAGGGCTTTAGCATTCCGCCCGGTCTCTGGTGCTCTACCTTCACTGTTGGCATACTGCGCACTTCATTACATAATCTGCACATCTCGCTTCATCCCATTCCACCAATAGCAACTCTTCAAATCTTGGTACATTTTGGTGCCTCCCGGATGCATGGTATACCCGGAGTTATGTGCTTCACCCATTATCTCCTTCTTCAACTCCTCATCCTCTGGTACGCACAGCCTTCCGTTCATCCGGATCACGTCTTCCTCATCCACGGCAAAGTCAAGGTATTTCCCCGCTTGGGTTTCCCTTTTTATCCTTTGTATCACCTCGTCGTACCTCTGTGCTTCTTTGATTCTTTCCACGAGGGTTGGTTCCAGCACCAAGTTAGATATCTCCAGCTCAGCACTTGATCTGTGAACTCGATCCTTAACTTCTCAAATTCCTTAATCAACTCCTTCTGGCTTGTAATCAAAGCGGCTACCTCTCCATGATTCTTCCGACTTAGGGCGTCGCGACTGCATTCACTCTTCCTGGACAGTAATTTTTCCCAGGTCATAATCTTTTATTAATTCCACCACCTCCTTTGCCGCATGTTAACTCCTTCTGTGTGAACAGGTATTTAAGGCTTTTATGATCTGTATATCTCACACCGTTGTCCATACAGTAATGTCGCCATAACTTCAAGGCAAAGACAACTGCAGCTAGCTCCAAGTCATGCGTAGGGTAGTTCTGCTCATGCGGTCTCAATTGCCGAGAAGCATACGCAATGACCTTCCGTTCTTGCATCAAGACGCATCCAAGACCATTTCTCGAAGCATCACTATGTACCGTGTAAGACTTTTCCGGATCTGGTAAAACCAAAATCGGTGCCGAGACCAGTCGTCGCTTTAGTTCCTGGAAACTTTGTTCTCTCTTGTCTGTCCAAATGAATTTTTCGTTCTTTTGAGTCAATTGAGTCAACGGCTTAGCTATCTTTGAAAAATCCTTCACAAATTTGCGATAATAGCCAGCCAATCCCAAGAAACTCCTCACTTCAGTAACGGTTTGTGGTGGCTTCCAATCCACTATTGCTTTGATCTTTTCGGGATCAACTGATATCCCATCTCCCGTTACCACATGTCCGAGGAAGGATATCCGGTCTAACCAAAAGTCACACTTGGACAGCTTGGCGTACAGCTTGTTATCTCGTAAGGTTTGCAATGCCAAACGGAGATGCTCTTCATGTTGCTCTGGTCTTTGAATATATGAGGATGTCGATAAAGACTATTACACATTTATCCAAAAGCGGCTTATAGACTCTATTCATTAAGTCCATGAATGCAGCCGGTGCATTCGTCAGTCCAAATGACATTACCAAAAACTCGTAGTGCCCATAACGAGTACGAAAAGCTGTCTTAGGCACATCCTCAGGCTTAATCCTTAGCTGATGATACCCCGAACGTAAGTCAATACGTGAGAACACACAAGCTCCTTGTAGCTGGTCAAATAAATCGTCGATTCTTGGTAAGGGATATCGATTTTTGACAGTCACCTTATTCAATTCCCGGTAGTCTATACACAACCTCATCGATCCGTCCTTCTTCTTCACAAACAAAAGGTGCGCCCCATGGCGATACACTTGGTCTAATAAATTTCTGGTCAGGAGCTCTTGTAGCTGCGTCTTTAGCTCTTTCAGCTCAGCCGGTGCCATCCGGTATGGCGCTTTAGATATTGGTTCGGTATTTGGAGCCAACACAATCAAAGTCGATCTCTTCCTTGGCGGTAATCCCGGCAAAATTTCTGGGAACACATCCAAGTATTCATTCACCACTGGAATATTCCTTTTCCTCACGGTTTTCCCCTTCATCCAAGACGTCCTCAATCGGTATCATTTCCTCATCCTCCATCATCAGCTCGAATGAGCTTAGATCAATCCTTCTTGGGACTAAGGCCTCTCCCATAAATTCTACTTTTCTCCCGATTGATCATAAAAACATACAGTCCTCTTTTGGCAATCCACTATTGCCTTTACTTTACTTAACCAATTCATCCCGAGGATAACTTCGTATTTATTCATTTCTAGCACAATTAGATCACTTTTGGAGTGGTGATCATGGATTTCCAATGGACAGTCTTTTATTAGATCTCGGGTTGACACCACGCTCCCCGTGGGGGTCTTAATCCTCAAGCTAACCATGGTTGTGGCTATGGGCAATCCGAGTCGGGTTGCCAAACTATTTGTGATGAACGAGTGGGTCGCTCCCGTGTCAAACAAGGCATAGGCTTCCACGTTATTTACTTGTATATGTCCTGAGGTCACAAACACCCATCACATATGAACCTTAAAATACTCGTAAGGCTATCCATAAAGGGTCTCTACTTCCAGCTTTCCATAATATATACAATTTCATTTAAACAGCAATCAATTTAAACAACTTAATTTCAACTTAGGAGGGGTTTCTGTTACTAACCTGTCACCAGGCCACCATCAGAACTCTCGCTTGGATCCAAAGC
The DNA here is from genome assembly GCA_024138025.1 of Combretum micranthum. NCBI lineage: Eukaryota > Viridiplantae > Streptophyta > Magnoliopsida > Myrtales > Combretaceae > Combretum > Combretum micranthum. The sequence continues at coordinate 36,434 of JAMXBD010003324.1, forward strand.
TGCCAACTCTACGTCCTCATCTTCGTCTTCTTCCACCATCCATTGGCCTTCTAATTGTAGCCTCATCCCGTGCATCGCGGAAGCTGCTCGACTTCCGCTCTTGTTACCAGACCTCAAGGGGTTAGCATTGCTCGAGGCTCCGAAGGGTCGGGTGGTCACACTCTTTCGCTGTGAACACTCGGAAGCTAAGTGCCCTTTCTCTTTGCAAATAAAGCAAGTTACTGCCAGCTTCTTTGGGCATGTAAAAACCATGTGGCCAGCATCGCCACAAAAATAGCACTTGTTCCGCAACTGCGGGCATTGCCTAGGTGCATGTGTTCCCTTACATTTCCAACATGTGACGTTGGCTTTGAATTGGGTTGGCTTGCTAGACTCCTCTTTAAACCCTTGGTACGGCCTGTACCGTTTACCCTTGAATCCTGAGCTCGAGGCATCAAACGGCCTCTTCCCGAATACTCTCTTTTCGGGCTCCTGATACTTTCTTTTCCTAGCCCCTTCAATGACTCGAGCCTTTTCTACCATCTCGGGATAGGTTCTTACTCCAAACTCTTCTAGCTTGATTCGTAGTTCTTCGTCCAAGCCTCCCAGAATACCTGCTTCTTTAATTCCTCACTATCCCTGAAAGATTCAGGGGCATATTGCAGCAGGTGAACAAATTCAGTTTCATATTGCTCTACCGTTCTCCCTTTCTGCTTTACATGAAGGAAGTCCGCACTATACTTCACCCTCAAGCTAGAGGGAAAGTAATTATTCAAGAATTCCCGGCGGAAGGTTTCCCAGGTGGCCGGGGAGGTCAAATTCCTTCTCTTGGAGTCCCACCAGACTCGAGCATTGTATCTTAACATGTACGTCCCATATTCTAGCTGCAAGTAAGGTGGAATCTCGTATGCAGCAAAAGAACGTTCCACTTGGGCCAGCCAATCCTCAGCTTCATCCGGCTTACCGAATGCCCCATCAAAGTACCTGTTGCTCTTAATGAAGTCCGGTAAAGAGCTTCGGTGGGGTCTCCTGTATGGTGGGGGTGGCGGCAACCGCACATTATAGGAGTGCTCCTCCTGTGGAGCAGGTGCTTCCGCAGTCATTTCCCGATGATCTGCGGGCGGCGGATGTGGTGCTGAATCCCGAGCACTCTGACTTGGGGGTGGGTTCGCACTGGATTTGATTCTGGATAAAGGTGTTCAGGAGATTGGCCAACTGCCCAATCGCGTTTAGCACATCGCCCTGTTGGTTTTGGGGTGCTACTCCTTGGGGGTCAGGTTGCTGTATAGCCGGTTGATCGGCTTCATTAGGGTTAGACCCTTGTCCTTGGTTCCGAGTTCGTCGGTTTCGTCTGCTTACACAATGTTTAATGGAGTTTTAGCATATATAGGGTTTTTAGGTTTCAAAGGAATAGGATTAATAACAAGCTCAGAAGTTGCGAAATCTGAAATTTAAACTCAGAAGGAAAAGGAATACATAATTCCATAAAGTCATAAGATGAGTCAAACATCAACCGAAAAGGAAAAGGAATAATTAAAAGAACCACAAGGGAAATAAAAGAATCCACACACAATGTAACTAATTGATATTTCACCACAAAAATGCGAATGAGTGGATGCTTATGCAACCTATATGCAGTTAATGCTCTCTTATGTATCAAGACTAGAATGCGTGCTTTTCACAATCCCGTTTCTTTAAAACAAAAGTGATCCTTTTCATTTCTTTAGCGAGCCATACAAATATTACATCAACTTTTAGCCAAAATTTGGCTAGCTAAGCTCCTTCCTATTCTAATCAATTTCCCTATTCCCGAAAACATGACAAAATACAGGGAAAAAGAACAACAAAACACTAACTATCCTGAGATCCTAAGGCAATTTGGCATCCCGCATTGCCTACTACAAAATAAGAAAATCAGGATTCCGCTTGGACTTTATGGGTTAGCTAACATCCCGGTCTCTAATCATCACTAGAGCTGTCGGGGGTCGGGCTAGGAAGTCGTCCTGCTGGTAGAACCACCATCGTCCTGTCGGACGAACAAGCTAAGATACTCCCTGGTGGTCATCCTCCGCTTCCTAGCGGGTCGAACTAGAGGCTCCTGATCCTCACTTTCTTCTTCCTCTTCTTCTTCTTCAGTCCCTTGCCCCTCATGCGGGCTTACTTCTTCCTCTTCACCTCTTATCTCGGGCTCTAGGCGGTTCACCTCTACTTCAGGTTCTCTCACAGGCTCATCTGCCACATTCTCTGTCTCCATAGGCACTGGGGCCTCGGGTTCTACTACTGCTAGGTCAAGCACAGGTGGGTTCTCACCCTCCACATACACATCTCTCCATAGCCTGGAATCTACCTCGGGTTCTACCCTCCCACTCTCTGGTATCTCCAACATCCGGTTAAAATCCCATATAATTTGATCGGGTTCTGGGTTTACCTGCACTTCTGGTTCAACAGGCGGGGTAGGGGTCCTAGGCACCTCATTTTGTTCCCAGTTCGGATCCTCCTCGGGATCCTCCTCCTCCTCCTCTTCTTCTTCTCTTCAATCACAGGTGCTCCATTCAGCTGCATACCTATATCCATAGCTGGAGGTGGAGCAATTACACGGGGGGGGGGAGGATGTCCAGATAGATTGCATGCCAGGTGATATGATTCCATGCATCAGCTATGTTCCAGTCATGGTGATCAAATAAGTTATCATGAGCATAAACATATAAGGGCCCTATGGGGATCCATACCCTAAAATCTGGAGGGGTTCGGTTTCCTCCACTTTTCAAGATAAACGTGGCTTCTTGTCATGGGCTCACGCCCGTAATCAACCATGATCCTCTCTAATGTGTAGATGGTCTCTAACTTCGTCCAGCTCCTTCTTCCCATAGGATCATAACTCAATTGATCCACTACTGAAGCCCATCGGGTATATCTCAGCCCATCCTTCCATAACCTGTACATTTCCCCTAGGGTCCGGGGATGTCGGGCCAAGGCAAAATCTTCACACAGTTCTCTCAGCCTCAGTCTATATTCTACCATGGTTTCATCATTTCTTTTCGTAAAATTCCTTGCCCTTTCCCTAGTCTCACCCAGAGAGACCTACATCAAACAATACTACTAATTAGACTCAACAAGAAAACGTTTTTAACTCCATTTAACCTAGTAGTTAGATTTCTAGGTCCAGTTTATTTTAATTCTATTGTCTTGTTTTATAACCTAGTGCTCTGATACCAACTTAAACTGTCACGCCCCGTAGGGTATCCTAAACGTAACAGTCCGCCACATACTAAGTAAGACTCTCGAGTTCCCTAACCGGGGCCTTCAGGAGTCTTAAGTAGATGTAAAGCGTTCCCTTACGACAATAGAATACTTCAACAAATGGAGTTTAACAGTTTAACAAGGCATTCATTAGCCATAGATAATAAATCAAAACGCATAAATCTTTAAGGTTTACAAAATCTAAGGGGCATTCCCCCGCAAAAGAATAACAGTCTATTACAGTCATCCAGAGTCCTTAGTTTCCAATGGAAGTCTATACAAAAGAAATGAATCAAACTTCTATGGGAAACTCCTATCTCCGGTACCTGCGCTGTGGCTTGCCTTGGCCTAAGCCATATAAACTCATGCTGCAAAAGATAAACACTATCGGGGCGTAAGCTAACTAGCTTAGTGAGTAATACTTCCATAACGCAATTAATACAATCATTCAAACAAGTGATTATTCAAGCAAGTGCATGCACCATACAAATGAAATCATCAAACATATGACCAACCGGAAATCATATGTGGATGGACTTGCGCCCTCCATCCCGGGTTAGCAGATTAACGAATCCTGCGGTACGACGCCGTTTAAGCTCACGGTCAACTGATTAAAAGCTCGTTTTATGGATCACGATTAACCTCACATTCGTTTTATGGATCACGATTAACCTCACATTCGTTTTATGGGTCACGAAAAACCAACCAATGCAAATGCTCCAACCCCATCGTGACATGAATGAACTCAGTTTATAGTCGGAGTCGAATAGTCATTAATTCGATTCTTTTAAGTGACCAACAAGTATACGCAGACATTCATCATATGATTCTAATAAACAATCAATATCTTAACACCCGGTTTCGATATGCTTAAGTTCCATTTCACATATCAACAATTCACAACATAAATAATTCCCACATACCCCATCATGCTTGTACAATTTCTTTTATCTTTGCCTACATCACTAGTGCCACTACATTACATTCACAAGCATTAATTGAGAGTGGAAGTAACTCACTCGGCCATGGGTCACCAAACTCCTTAATAGTAATAATCGGGTGGTAGAGAGTCGTCCTGCTCGGAATCACCTACCAATCAAGAATAATCCCTATGAGATTCTCACCATGTAATTAAATCAAACTATACATCTAGACTAGTTGAATTCGGATTTCTCGCTATATTTGGAAGTTCCGACTTAAAACGGCCATAACTTGGTCATTTTAACTCGGAATTTCGCAAACTTTATATCGATCTTCATCTACTTCGAAAGATCTATCTAATTCAAGTATTAAATCCAAGTTTTGAAAATAATAGGTCACGGAACAGTGGGATCAGTTCTGTCCCGCAATTGATCCAATCTTTGAAAATGTGCTTTGCTTTTGATAAGAAATGTTCCTAGTTAGTGATTCATGCATGAATGATTTAGGAATGAACTACTAATGTGTATGCATGTAATGAACTCAATTGTGCATGGTCATGATGATTTTTGTAGTAATAAACTTTTAGGAACTCCTAAGTGTTGGGGAAAGTTTCATAAAGGCTAATTCTAAGAAGTTATTCTCCCACATTATACTCCTTAGGGTTTCTTTGGTTTTTAATCTTGTAATCTACTTATTATTTACTAAAATTAGGTTCTCAAAGTCTATAATAGTCATGGCCTCCATTCATGCACAAAAATTCACATTTTCATTTGGTAAACATGTTTTCAAATAAGCTAGTTATAAAATCCGAATTTTCCAAATTTTCTTTTCTTACATTTTTCTTAAGGGAAATCTAGTCTAATGCATTAAAATTGGGGCTTCAATGTATACATTATCTAAGGACTTCATTTAGCTTATAAAACATCCATTTTAGACTTAAATACTAAGTGTTTATATAGGCATTACACAAAGTTACGAATTTGACTACACATTTAAAGTCAACATTTTTCATCCTAACTTCACCTCTTGTTTTCCTTATTTTTATCATGCCTAAACTCATCTAAACTTATGAAAATAATTCCTTCAACATATCTATTACACATACCCTTCATTTTTCTTATGAAATATAAGTTTAAAATTGATTTTGGAGGTCTTTAGGGTAGGGTTTCCATTTCATCCGAATTTTCAACTTTTCATATCTAACAAAGTCCTTCCTTTTTCAATGTTCTTGCCATCTATATGTGGAGATATACTATCTAGCATCTCTATACATGAACAAGACCTCATTTTTATGATCAATAAAGCACATAAACAAAAATGAACCTATGATCATGCATGTACATAAAGTGGTGGATGTCTAAACCTTAGATCTACTACATATGATGTATATAACATGATCTCATGGCATGAACATCAATATAAATACAAGGTCATTACTATATATGCATGAGCAACATGAAATCTTAACAAAATGCATTTAAACACAAGATCCATGTCTTGTGATGGCTTGACATCCTTGTTCATGCATTTCCATATCCCTAGCATGAGCATCATAGGGTTTTGATGAGGAAATACACAAGGTATACCTTTGCCATTACAAGAATAGGAAGAACAAGGCTCACATACACATACCAATGGAGGATCTAAGATAGAAATGGAGGAGCTTGAAGTTGAAAGTGCAAGAGGAGAGGGAGGGGGTGCTCGGCACAAGAAGAAAGAAGGGAGAGAGTTTTTCTCTTTTCAATTTTGAAAAGAAGAAAATGAGAGAGAGAGAGAAAATAGTATATATATAAGTGATTTAGGGTTTAGTTAATTAAAGAAGTAAAAATAACACAAATGAGGGGGAAATAGGAGGGAGGGGCGCCGGCCTCCTTTGTGTGTGTGTGTGTGTGAGTTTCAAAAATTTGTTATTTGTAATTTAGTAAATGAAATTGTAATAAATGTAATAATTATTAAAAGACAAAATTTCTTGGAAAAGAAAATTGAAATGAGTAGTTGTAAGGATGTAAGAATAGGGTATGGGTAGTGTGTAGTGTAGGTTGTACTTGTGAATAGTAGACAAGACATCTACTTTACCGGTTGTTCCGAAAACACGGGAAAAGCTATAACTGTAATCTTTATAGCTTGGAAAATTTTGAAATTGATATTTTTGGAATCCTTATAAAATTACGGTTCTAATGAATATTCCGGAATATTTTTCTGGATCCGTGGCTCGGGGCACGCTTTTCCGTAATTGGGCTCGGGAAGGCCCGGAATTGGAAAATTCCCGAATTTAAAACTTTCAAGGGTTTGAAATGTACTTTGGAACAACAATTCAAATTCATTTACTCCAAAATATTTATTTTACTATGAAACTGATGGAAAGCCGGATTTGGGGTTCCTAGGCTCCATTCACTAAACTCAATCTGATCAGATTAGGGTTTCGTCTCCAACTCCTAGGGTTTTCTAGCTACTGAGAATTTCTGGGGTTTACAGTTAATGCGATGGTTTAAAATCGATTCCAGGCTTTGTTCGACTCCTAATAAGCTAAGGATGAGTTCTGGAAGGTTTGAGAATTTCTGGGAATCGTTTGCTTCTCCAACCGAGCTCGTTCGCATATATATATACATATAACCTAGCAGATGTTCCAGCGTGTTCCTCCTTCATTTTGAACGAAATTGCTCTTGTTTTGTTGTCCATTTAGCCCTTTGTCTGATTGTCATTAAGGCTGAGATGATTTGTTACGTTTTTATTTGCTTTGAAGAAGATTGGCATTGACTTTAACACAAATAATGAAGGAAATTCGGCTCACCAAATTCTATGAAATCTCAGCCCTCCAACATATGCATAATTCGTCTCCAGCAAGCCAGGATGAGGTATATATATATTATATATAGTTAACTATTATTTAGTTAAGTTTTCGGGTAGTTTAATACAATATTAGGGTATATTTTAGCTTATATATGTAAGTATATATATACAAAGGTCTTTAATGATTCCTATGAAGTGTTTAGTTTAACAAAAAGTACAAATTTAAACTTTAATAATACGTATCTAATTGTTTAAGAACAATTTATCCCACACGATTTGAGTTTAAAAAGCTTTTCGGGTCAATTTTTGTTTCAGACTCCAAGGGCTTTAGAAAACCCTAATTTGGTTATTGGTATGATTCAATTCTATATTTGAAGTCTAGATTTCAAGTTATATATCAATTTATGTTTTTATTGGGTATTTATAATCCTAACAGTTTATCCTAAGAACACAATTTTCCAACTACAACTCTATTGAATCATTTATGTAATAAAGCTACTAATATATAGGCTATACTAGTTATACATTTTAGATTTGGATACTCACTATGAAATCTTATCAAAGTAGTTTACTACTATCTAATAATCTCAAATTTTAGGGTTTCAATGCAAGTATAGGTTCATTACTATACCTTGGTTTAATTCCAAAGCTCTGTTGAATACTAAGATAATCACTGGATATTCATATTGAGGTTTTCCTATATATTCTGCCTGTTTGACAAAGGTTCGGGTTTAGGATTGGAAGTTTCCTTTGATCAAAACCTAAGTTATTAACTCGGAATATTAAATCTTGTTTTTGGAGTCACTTGAGGTCAAAAAGTTCCTTTTATAAATCTATGAGTCCTAAACCGATCAAGTTTAAAGTATCTATCTAATTAGAGTTTCTAATTAATTCTTAAGGTTACTAGTCAACCCATAATTTCTAATCTAGGGTTGTATCATATAGTGGAAGTTTCGGGGTTTACAATGAGTTTATTGTGCACTACCATGGGTTTCATTTAGATGTATGTTCATATTATGTGTAGATCTTAGATTTGAACATGAACAAAAATTGTGAAATTCGTATTTTGGCAAGACCCCTATTTAAAAACCACTTTCCAAGTGTCAAAATGTAATTTTTACTTAAGATAATGAAGGCTTAATATATGTATATCATCAAGACTTCTTTTTACAAGAATCAAAAGTCATTTTCAAAATAAAAATCTCATTTTCGGATTTTGGTCAAGACATATTTTAAAAACATGTTTTCCAACTCAAAATAAAGTTTTTATTCAAGATATGAAGGGCTCTTAAGATATGATATGTAAGGAATGGATTTTCATAAGTTTAGATAGATTTTATCAAAAGGAATGTCCAAAAATAAATTTTGTAAATTCGGATCTCAACCAAGACCAATTTTTAAATCCCATTTATCAACTCCAAAACTCATGTTTTATGTGAAATATGAAGGGTATAGGTAATAGCTATCATTAAGTAATAATTTCTATAAGTTGAAATGAGTTTGGATATGAGTAATGTGTAAAACAAAAAGTAGAATCAGGATGGAAAATTTTGAGTCAGTAGTCAATTTGTGAAATCCGTAATTTTGGATGAAGGCCATGAGAACACCTATTATCCAAGCTCAAAATGAAAGTTTTATGTAATGAATGGAGTCCTTAAGTAATAGGTACCATAAAATCTTAAATTTTAATGCCTTAAACAAGTTTTTCCCAAAGGAATCATTCAAAAAGTGGATTTCCTAAAATTCGGATTTTTGAGTAAATCATATTGGAAAACATATTTGCAAAGTGTAAAATGCAAATTTTTGTGTAAGAATGAAGTCCTTAGTGGTTATGTATGATTGAGCCCTAATTTCCTAAATATCAAATGATTTTTACTTAAAGAAATCACTCAAAAACTAATTTTTACAAAATTCGGATTTTGGAATCAACCCCACTTGAAAACATGATTACAAAGTGCAAAATGGAAATTTTTATGTAGAAATGAAAGTCATAAGTAATAGATATAATGAAGACTCAATTTTAACAGAAATAATTATATTTTCTTAAGTAATAAATCCAAAACAAATGGAAATGATCTAAGTTAGAAAAACTAGATTTTTCATAAGTAGTTGTTATTATGGTCTTGCAAAATAAAAAGTTATAAAATTTCCTTTTAGCAAAAATCATTAAGATCATGCAGGCATTAAGCTCATCCCATGTCACTCGTGTTAGAAAATCATTCATATTTCATGTATACTTGATTCATCAAATAGAAACATTTCAAATATTTACAAAACTATTTTTCGGAAATTGAAATTGTTACCGCCCTAATCTGATCCGACCTTTTTGAAGCTTCAAAGTTTTCAAAACTTAAATATAATATTAGAATTAGATAGATCTTTCGAAGTAGGTAGAAATCAATATATAATTTGCGAGATTCCGAGTTAAAATGACCAAGTTATGGCCTTTTTTATGTTGGAATTCCCGCTTAAGATAAGAATTACGAAATTGATAGTTCGTATAAGATCGTTTGGATTAGTTTGAGTTGAAATACTTATTAGAGTATTTCTTCCTTTTTAGGTGATCCCGAAATCAACGATTCCCTACCACCGGATTACTTGTACTAAAAGACCGGTGATCCAATGGCCGAGTAAGTTTTCTCCTTATTTTGTTACCTTGTTTGTGCTTGTAGCTAGTCGCATTAGAAGTATAGGAACAAGATAAGAATCGATATGAATGGGGATAGGATATATGATGAGACTGTGATGAATGTATGCCAAAGAATACTTAAGCATATCGAAACCACGATTTGATTGGATAACTGCACTGTTCATATTATTTCTGCTATATGTATGATATTGGTTTATCACTCTAAAGAATGTATGAATATTTTGACCCAAGCAAAAATTAAATTGGTCATGCATCGCATCGGACATATTGCATTTGGTAGCATGCTACTCCTACGTAGGTCGATCGGTTTGGTCCGTTGATGACTCGTTTGGATAACAAGACCGGTGCCAGAGCCCATTCATGGGAACTAAGGCGCATCGGGGATACATTCCATGTGTGAGCCTAGCCGAGTCGAGTGCTATGAGCCGAGGGCTTGGGGACTAGCAGCATCTTATAGACTTCAATACCATCCCTAACCCAAGATACGGAGAGCGTACCGTTCTGTGTGTGGGTTCCGGATACCCATACATAATTGTTTGCTCACGTGTTTGTTCATGCATAGCATATGGTTGATTATAACTTGCTTGTTATGGTACAAAATTAAGGGAATTCTCACTAAGCTAGTGTAGCTTATACCCCAATAGTTGTTTAAATGAACAGGTTATCTCAAGAATGCTAAGTGGGGATCGAGATGGTTGAAGCTGAGAATGACTTCGGGATTCCGGCAAGGAATAAGAATGTTTGAAGTTATTGGCTAAATTTTATAGTTGCCTTGTAATAGTTTATGCAGGGAAGTCTGTGGATGAATGTAATTGAAGTTTAATGATTTGTATTTTGGAGTGTAGTGACTCGTATATGAAGTGTAGTGATTTGTATATGAAGTATAGTAAATTGCATTTCCTTTACATTGTTACTCAAGTGTATCAATATAAAATGTATCTCTCCAATGTGTCTCCTCTATATGTTAGACGCCTTGTACATAGAATGGAAGTCTTCGCATGACTGAGGTGGTCATTTGTAGGCTTTAATATTATGTACGGCGGACTGCCACGTTTAGAGTACCCTTTGGGGCGTGACAATGATCACCTATAAAATAATCAATCATGCCATGAATATTTAATTAAATTGATTCATGCATATCATTTGGTGAGTTCATTACATTTATTACTACACTCTTGATGGGACAAAGGTATAGTAAGGAGGTTCATAGAGCCTGTAAAATCTATAAAACGGCGAAGGGTCACTTGAGTTAAATTACGGTGAATAAAACACCCAAATAAAATATGTTTTACAGCTGGGTAGTGGATCGAATAAAACTACAAAGGAATTATATTTATGAAAATCTATCTATTCAACATGCAACACCTAACCCTGAATGGAGGGGTAAATCTATTCAACATATGTTCCCAAAAAATCATATGTATTGTTTGCTCAAGTGCTTGTACATCTCATATGGTTGTGTAAATAAACTTATTTGATTATTTGTCGTTGGGTGTTTAATTGTGGAAATATTCTCACTAAGCATGTAACTTATATCCTCTTAAATATCTCTTGCAGTACTCATATCTTTGGTTAGATTCCAACAGATACTTCACCCAAGTAATACCTTTTGGAGCCAAGAGCTTTTGATTGGAATTCAAGAATTAGAAGTAGAGATAGATTTCCAAGTAGAACAGACGTCGACAGAATTATATGTTTTATAGGAGAATGCTCCTTAAAGTTTGTAAGACTCTTTATATATCTTTTAAGAACCTTGATTTTATTGTTATGATTTACTTTCTTAATAGTTATTATGTATAATTGCTTAAACGGCTTAATCTAAAGTTTAATCCGCTACGATCGTGAAAGTACGTCTTACACTAGATATCGAGACTTTTGGAATAACTAAGGTTGTCATACTTAAGTCTTAATATTGAGTGTGGCGGGCTGTCAATTTTAGAGTACCCTTTGAAGCATGACAAGCACAACTTGTATTCATATAGCATTCACGTCATGTATTAGCTCCTTAGCCATAGGGTAATGCTTGGAAAATCCAATGAATCTGGTAAGATTACCCTTGAGCATGTCAACCCAACAAGAACTAAATAGGCACTAAAAGACATCGCCGGATCATAGTTGAATAGAGGTGGCTAATACTTAGTAGAGTTTCTAAGGTTTTAAGGTGAAGTTGCGGTTATGTCTACCATATATAAATAACAAATGAGTTTAAAAAGAAATCCTCCTTCCTTAGTTCTTTTTAAGGTGAAGTTGTGGTTATATTACTAATATGTATATATAAATAACAATTCCTTCTTTAGTTCTCAGTTTCTCCTAGGTGTGAATTACTTGCGCTGGTCCTTCAACCCCTAAGAGAAGGCGTAAATCTACATTGGTTTAGATTCTAGTTATCCAAACTATTCATATCATATGGTTGAGTGTTGTATTGCATATGCTTATTAATAATACATGCTTGACATTTGTTTAATTTGTGGTTTGGTCTTATCAAACTGAGCTATGGATTAGCTCACACTCCTATAGGTCTTATGCAGGAAAGTAATGGGAATGGGTTACGGATGTGCAGAGAGAGATCTTCTTCCGTAATGTCCTTGAAGATAGGAAGATGAACTTAGAGAGTAATCCATATGTTTTGTGTTTAAATTTGAAATTGTATAATGTAGAAGATAAACTTAGAACTAGATTAATTGTCTATTGTTTGAAACTTTGTAATATGTAAGCTATCTGTCATATTATGGTATTTGATAGGGGATACCAATTCTCTGCAGTTCTAGTGGATTGTGGGAATTCGTGCTTCCTTAACTATCAAAATGTTTTTATATAATTAAAAATTGGATAATAAATATTAAGTAGAGTTTTATAATTTTCTGACTTGCAAAACAATTTTCATATTACCGATACATATATGATATGATATTTCGGTTTAATCCTACTAAGCCTCGTTTTGAGCATGACATTACATTGCTAATATTTCTACTCTTGTGTATAAATAAATGCACGTACTTAATAAACTTATGTGAAAATGGGCTAAAGGCTACTTTTGTAAGGCTCAAATTTCGGCTAAAGTTTTAATTTTAAATTTAAATAAAAAGTTTTTATAATATAATTTATTTGTGAAAAAAAAAAAAGAGAAAGAATGATTTAATCTAGCCTAGTAGGTCCATGGTTTAGGACCCACCTTGCCTTAGGTAGGGCAATTTTAGATCTTGAAATTTAGATTATGTATTTGGTGGGTCCAAGTCAGGTCTACGTCCAGCATAGCCCAATTCATAGGGATGTGTAGCTGGGGTTGTTGTGCCTATGGTATCATTCAAGAGTTTCTATCATTTTTTTTTCTTTTGAATATTTCTTTATTAATTTCAGTATTTATTTTATATACATGGAGTACTCAGCATGCAACGAAAATATCCAAGTACCTCAAAATAACAGCGCAATTGAAATTTTTGACAAAAGCTTTTAGAAATACGTAAGCCGGAATATTTTAGTATTTGGTGTGCTTTCTTACCCTCTTACAATTACAACCAAAGCAAGGTAGGTAATCTTGGCTTGAATAAGAGCTCAAATTTGTTGAGAAATTGAAATGTACAGGTCAAACTCTAATGAAACAAACCTACTCTTAATCTTTTTAGCCCATGCAATGCAAGAAGGAATGAATAGAATAGGATCGGGTAACGTGTGCGAGTGAGATCAACATTCATGGTAGCGCGTGAGGGGAATCATTTCTGATGTTCAGGCAGCAAGAAATCGAGCACTCCCTAATTTTTCATGCAAAAATGATCGGCCTGTGTGGGCTGAGGCTGTGGGGTCACCCTTTTTACAAGGCCAAAATTGGGCCACTGTATGAATGATTGAAATTACCGAGTTAGGCTAGAGACACCAAATATTGCAAGACAAGAATATGCTAAACTAGCCAGCCATTTAAATTATCCGTTTCTCCTTGCTATCTGTATTAATGTTCATATTATTCTTATTTTATATTAATATTTAATCTATTTAATCAATTTATAAATAAAAATATCAGTTTTTTATTAGCATCTATTTTTATAAATAATCTTTTTTTTTTATCGATTTACAAACAACATCTTTAAAAATGATAAAAAAAAAAAAAAAGAAAACTAAATGAAAGAATGAAGACGAAACAAACGGTCCGTGGATGGAACACTCCTTATTTTTACAACGACTAAGAGCGCGTGGACAATCCGGTCAAGTAAAGAATGGTTTTTGTTTTCTTTTTTTTGGCCGTGTCAAGTAAAGAATGTTTGAAAGTTCACTTATTTTACAACGTTTGTCTTGTTCGTCTTTTCTTTCCTTTCTGACACCTTCTCTCTCTTCCTCCCTCTCCCCACTTGACCGCTCCACCACAGTCACGGCCACGCTCTCTCCCCCTCCCCAACCAAGTTTTATTTATTGATTTATTTATTTTTTCACCCTTGAAACACTCTCAAGTCTCTCACATTTTTACAGCATGCAACTCCGCTAACCAGACTAATAAATAACAAAAGTCATCTTCCTCCTTTACTTCATTTGAAAAAGAGAAAGGTGAAAGTAAAACCCAGAAACACCCCCGCCTCTCCCCACCACCACCACCAAATGTCTAAACCAAAGCGCCAAAACCCTAACACCTCTCTGCCCATTTTGCTTCACTCCATTTTCCTCTCCTTCCTCACCAATAATGTAGCTTTAGTCATGTCCAAATCCACCATTGAACCCTGCTCCACCTCAGAAACCTGCAATGCACTTCTCGGTTACACTCTCTACACTGACCTCAAAGTCTCAGAAGTAGCTTCCCTATTCCAGGTCGACCCAATCTCCCTCCTCATGGCAAATGCCATTGACATCTCTTACCCGGATGTCGAAAACCACATCCTTCCTTCTAAACTCTTCCTCAAAATCCCCATCACATGCTCCTGCGCCGATGGTATCCACAAGTCCGTATCCACCCGCTACAAAACCCGCCCTTCCGACACCCTGTCCCTTATCTCGGATTCCATATACTCCGGTTTGGTCTCTGCTGATCAAATTAAGGAGGCGAATTCGATATCAGATCCTTCGGTTTTGGATGTGGGGACCAACCTAGTGGTGCCCCTCCCCTGTACTTGTTTTAATGGGAGTGATAATGGTTTGCCTGCTGTTTACTTGTCTTATGTCGTGAGGGAGGTTGATACTTTAATGGGGATAGCCGGGCGCTACGCCACAACCGTTACGGATTTGATGAATGTTAATGCTATGGGGAATAGTGATATTGCGGTTGGAGATATACTTGCTGTTCCATTACCTGGTTAGTGTGCTTGTGTGGTCCTTAAATTTGAATAACTGGTTGGTTGGCATTGGTTAGTTCTAGTTATGCAAATTACTAATGTTTTATACGTGAGATTTTGTTGCATATGCATTGTGAGGCAATGGAAAATCTGATTGAGGATTAGTTGATAGATGTTTCTACATATGCTGTTCCTGTAGTTATTTAACAACGGAATTGGCTCCTTTTAAAGAGGCTGTTTGTGTTCGGTTTGATTGTATTATTCTAGAGGCTGTTGAAGTTGAATTGTGAGTTCAAGCAACCATGCCACTAAATTTCGTATAGAGGCGGGTTTAGCATGATATCTATATCTGTGAGATTTCATTGTAATTGTAGCTTAACCAATTGTTTTGATTTTTTTAGTCATATAAAAAATATTCATTTAACCAAAAAGAAGGTAATATAATCGCAATGAACGGAAAAGTGGGAAAACCCACTATTTACAAAACTCAACTCACTTCAATGGTATACAAGCCAACAGAAAAGAAAACTAGCCATTGTTTAACAGAACAATATAGTTCAAAACAAGCCTTGCTAGGAAGGAAGTGTTTGGGATATGTTGTCCTAAACGAACTGAGTTTCAAGTACGTCAGACACAGTAAACTGCTGCCCATAGTGATAATTTCCATTTGCCAACCAGTAGACTTTACTGGGATTGGATGAGCCCATTGATCGTCCCATTCCATAGCTCCATATAAATTGGTCATCTTCAAAGGTGACCTGGTTTTTTGTTAACCTGAAGCTAACCTGTCATATTAAGATATATGGCTTGCTAAACAATACGTAATAAAACCATTATGGTTACTTGTCTAGCCGTCAAGGGAAGAAATCAAAATCATTTCTCCCATAAGCACCGATTGCTGAGGAACTGTGTATTAAGCCCAAAGAGAATGTTTACCTTACTTTGTAAATGTAATACCTTTGGTAATATCATCTTGATTGGTAAAATCATGCTTTACAGGAGGCACTATGGGATGCATCAGTTGTGTTAAATCTTTTACTATATTAGGTCCTATTCACTATTAGAGTATGTGTGTAGTATAAACTATGAACAAAACAGAAAGGTTTTAATCTAGGTAAGTTCCACTCGAGAATCACCTGGAAAAGTTGTTTATATAATTTTAGCATATGATCTTCCTTCTTTATCTATCTCAAATTTTTCCAAGCAATCTAATTGGAACTATATTTCTTGTGGTGTCACATTGAGTTGCAGAGTCATGTTTTTGGATCTATTAAAGTGCTTAAAGATATGGATATGTCACCAATCCAATTCCTTTGCATCAGATAAATGTGCACTTGAAGTAAGGACTAAGCCTGGCTGCAGGAGATTGATCTGTAGTTTTGGATTAATATGGGCAATAAAGAAGCTTCAAGATAGACTGATCTAGTGCGACTAATTAAAAAGGTGACAGCAAGAGAGGGAGGGAGAGAGGGATGAACATCCCTTTTTAATGTTTGTCATAAAACAAGTATGTGGCAATAAATTTGTTGGCATAAAAAATAACACTAGGGGTGTGTTTATTCAGAGAGTGATGTCTTTGGAAATGTTTTAATGTTTTTAATAAATATAATATGTTTAACTGCCAAATATTACCTTACTCAGAGTAGAATACAATTATTGGTTTTTCTTTGTAGTTGGATGCACAATGCAATAAGGACAGTCAATCACTGATTGCTGTGTGATTGTCAAAGAAAAACAAAATTCTTTTCTTCATTTTTCATTCTCATTTTTGCTCTGGCTAATTACCACTAATAGTTATTACCTTTCACCACCATCTATCACTAGAAAATACTTAAGAGGGGTGAGTCTTTGATAGTGATGAATGAAAGTAGTCAATACTAGAGGCAAGGTTACTTATGGGGGCAGTTCCAGACACCAATTGCTTCACCCAATCCTATAGATCCCTATAGGCTTAGAGTCAAAGAGGAGTGCTGGGATGAAAAGGGGAGTGAAGTGTGAAAAATTAAAAAGAGGAGTTTGAGCAGAAGCAGGAAGAAGGGTAATCTAGTCAAGTGTTTCAAGATGTCTGGCTTATGGAAACTCGATTACTTGGTGTTCAACCCATCAAGTAGTGGTTGCTAGAGGCAAAGTTACTTATGGGAGTTGCTCTGCTAACATGGCTTCTACAACAATTGTTGAGAATCGGGAATGAAAGCTACTATGCATCTGAAGCCTTATAGCTTGCATTAGCTCAATAATAAAAGGTTTATATATGCCAGTAAAAAAATACAAATTCCTTTGATCGAAATTCGAGGAAAAGGTTGATTGGAATTTGAGTACAGTCTATCAAAAGAATTTCATTTGAATCCCATCAAGTGATCCAAATGAAGTCATTTCATCTGAATCATCGAACATCAAGACATTCGAACGAAGTCCTCTAGGATCAAAGCTTGGACCCTTGGTGCAAGTTGATATAGTGTACATCTGTGACGTTAGACGAACCATCCCACATTCGAACAATGCCCTTAAGCTTCAAGCAATTGGTTGTTTTAGTTACATATATTATGATTCTTTGTCTTGTCTTAATGATGACTCTTTTTCTAACTTGTTCGTTTAATGAAAGGGGTTCTTCATGTTATAGACATTTATCGACTTCTAATTATAATTTCATTGATTGAGTTTTCTCAGCTAAAATCCTTGCTTTTATCAATCATTATTGCGGTGAATACCTTATTTGTGTGTCAAATCAAATCAAGAACGTCATGCTTCAATTTCCTTGGTGCATAGTATCCTAAGATGTTGTCCATATCATCAGAAATTCCAACATATTTAAAAAAGAAAAGAGTTCTAATTTTATCTTTATTGTTTTCTAAATTCGGTTTCTTTTGGTGCAGCTTGTGCTTCTAACTTTCCGAAATATTCCTCTGACTACGGCTTGATTGTACCAAATGGGAGTTACACCATTACAGCAAGTCATTGTGTTCAATGCAGTTGTGGACCTGGGAATGTCAAGTAATTCACAGAATTGTGACTTCGGTGTTTACAAGAAATATCTTTATGGTTTATGCATTTTATTGAATTCACATAGAAGTTTGTTCATGTAAGCTATACACCGGTTTCTCGTGCAGCTTGTACTGCATGCCTGCCTCACTGGCTGTCTCATGTTCGAGCATGCAATGTAGAAATAGCAATCTCATGCTTGGAAATGTTACCATGCAACAGAGCAGTGCTGGATGCAATGTGACTTCATGTAGCTACAGTGGATTTTCCAATGGCACTATCATGACAACGTGGGATTACCATTTCCAGATTCACTTCTGTAATTAATCTTTCTTGTAATGTTCTGTTCTGATTCTAATGCAAACCTTGTCTTGTGAACCATGCAGGTTGTCAACTTCCCTTCAGCCACGATGTCCTGGTATATAATCATGCACACCTTGACATTTTAATTCATTGAAAAATTATATTGCTTTTTCTGAAAAGTAAAGGGAAAAAAAAAAAAATGGAGGCATCGCGAAACCATTCTCTGCTTTTTGTTGATGTGGGTGAGCTGATATAGTATCAAACAACTGTTCAACTAAATCTTGCTTGAACGAAAATATGTGTTCAACTGCAAACTTAACACTTATTGAATCTGAAAAGGTTCAGCATTCGTAATAGTGAAACTAAGAACTTGTCGCGTTACAGGAATCTAGGAAATGAGACATGCTTTATTTTTCATCCTCTGTGCTCGTTCTATTTCATCATGAGATTTCATGTGAAAACATTGCAGGGACTCGGCAGTTTCCTCCACTTGTAGCCCCGCCTACTACTGTCATCCTAGATTCATCCCTAGCTCCTGCTCCGTCTCCATCATCACAGAGCAGAGGAGCTGGACGATCCTCTACGGTGCCACCTACTGGGTCACTTCCTGGATTTACCTCAGCAAATGGCCCTGTTGGAAGTGCTACTGCTACATCCGATGCAAGCTTGTTGTTAAGCACTTCTGCCACTTTCTTGGCTGCACTTGCGTTGTCATTTCTTCTTGGTTTTATGACTTCGACATCGTTGTAGTCTTACCAACAACAGCAGATTTCAATCTTGGCGGTGGTTGATCCCATTCTAATTCCCATCTCTCTGTTGTATGCGGCTTTCTGTTCTGTTTATCTCCTCACCCATCGTTTGTTGCCCCTGTTGAAAATATTTTGATATGCAGCAATCGGACAACTTTGTAGTTTATGCATGCAGATTCATTTTGCGTCTTCCAATTGCCATTGTCATGCTTGACCAGATGGCCCTGCGACCAGTAAACTAGTGAAGCATCGTATCTGCTGCCGTTTGTCTTTCTATTTATTTATTTTTCATGTTTATTTTGTTACATTAAGTTTTGAAAAGCATAGTTTCATATGCCTGGTCCAACTCCGATAACGTGCTTTACTTAAGTTGCTCATAGCTATGCTTAATGTAAATAATAATTGCCAATTCGCTTTGCTGAATATTACTTTGCTAAATAAATAATATAAACGAAATAGCTATTATTGAATAATGAAATAAAACTATAATAAAAATATTATTTGTAAATTTCTTATTTAGATAAAATTATTTTGAAAAAAGATAGTTTTAGCATTGAATTGTCATGAATGATCATTTAATGTCTTTTGTAATAGGATTCCTTAAAAAATCAGAATTGCTATTATGGTCATTTAAATATCATAATAGATCTTTATAAGAAAATAGACTGTAGTGGAATTACTATTATTAATAAAGTATGAGTAATAAATATTATAGAAGTATGTTTATCAGTTCCTGACTAGATGATGTATTATATTAATGCCTAACAATTTTCAAGTAGTAGACATCCCGTTTTTGCTCCTTATTTTTGGAAATATGGTCATGTTGGAGCCAATCATTGTCGATGATTAGTTAAATTGATTTATCCTGACTTGATACAATAATTGAAAATATAAACTACATATGCAACTTGGTAAAATACATGTCTCTTACTAAAAGAATATGGTTGGTGACCTAAAAACATTAAGAACAAAACACAAATCTGAAGTTTTCAAAAAATATATAAAAATACTAATAAGTTTTGTTCAACTTCGGTCGTAGTCACCAACATAGACAAATCACAAGTTTTGTTCAACTTCGGTCGTAGTCACAACATAGGCAAATCACCTACCGAAGTAGTATATAAGGTATTATGTCATATTCTTTGGGGATCGCTAGCATCTACTGTACTTATTTTTCATATGTTATCTAGCTAAAGAAAGATTTAGAATAACATTACAAAGAGCAAAAAGCTAAGATAAAGTTAAAACTAATTATATAAATATTTTCGGGGCAAATTGAGGAAATAAGTTTGTTAATACAAGACAGGCCTTAGGATTTGCTTCATCAAGTTCTTATCATGTGATTTCTAACAAACTCAAAGAGTTTTTTTTTTTTTTTTTTTGCTAGGTATATTTGTATTGTTGAATTCATTGAGGTAAGCAAAAGTCTCTCCAAGATAAAAACTCTAGATCTAGATCAGACCACCAGAATCTCTTCACAAGCTATTAGTAATCCAAGTTGCATAAAGATTAAGAATCCCATGATTAAAACCCATTTTAATGAATTTAAAACAAGTGACAGAAAGTTTCACCATCTCTTTCTTTAAGTGATTATGAGTAACTTCATTAGCAGCGATCTATTCAAAAAAATGATATCTCAATCTATTCAATTGAAATCAAACATGGATTTAAAAGATACTACGTAGTTAGACCCACAAAAATTAAGTTTAAGCTATTAACTACAAATACCCGGTAAATATGCATTTGAAATCACATGAATCAGGTTTTAGATTCACAAACCCTATATTAAGATAATTATTTATCTATAAATGTAAGCATTAAGCACATATTCAAGAGAAATAATATAAAATTAAAGATAAATAATATAGATTAAACACAAAAATCTTGTAAGAACAAATATCGGATTTAATATAAATTTACCTAGAAAACTCGAATCTATAGGAAGAAGAAATATTTCTCTCACTAAAAATTCTCTCACTATTCAATACTATGTCAAGAATTTGTTATATACGGTATAGTAAACTATTATACGCTTGTACACATTTATTTATATGTGACAGTATATAGAAATCATGAAGATTTTACTCGCTATCTTGACAGATTCTTTATAACATAATTTGTCCTTATCTTTACACGTGTGAGTGGGGTAGCAGACACGTGACATGGTCACTTTTCATGGATTAGACTATGGACTCGAATGTTGGCTACGATTTAATTTGTGTCTTTTCTTTAGAGGCCCAATTAGGGGTTAGTTTAAACCATGAGTGCAATTGGTTGAGTTATAAGGTGTGGTTGTCTCCGTAAGTCCCGGAAAATTTCAGTGAATAATTCCAAAATAAACCCTAAAAATGACTCCAAATTAAAACCGAACTTCAACTGGTCCTAAATCACGAACGAATCTAGAAATTTCTTAATCTTGAAAAAATGAGATTTCTTGAAAATAAAATAAGAACTCAACGGTCTTCAAATTCAAAACCACTACGTACGACAAATTCCATACTTAACTCTGACTTGTAAAATCAGGTAATATAGAACCCAAAAACAAATTATTAAAAAGTAAATAACAATAAATCTTCGGAAATAAAACTCAATTCAAGAATTCCGAAAACATTGAGAGATATTAAATACTTACAAAAATAAAATTTAAAATAAACTTCTCAAATTAAATATGTTGTAGAAACATAAAACATCAGTTTCCAAATTGGCAAATATCTAAACCTGAAAATCACCCGGGAACCCTAAGTGGAATACAATAGTTTAAGTCCGGCAATCTCGCACCCTTAACCCTAGAGGCCAAGGTGTAGTTTAAATGTGTTGAGTAGCTCGTAGTAATATAAGATCGCTTAAAAATATTATATTGGTAAATTTTTGACCTATTTCGAACCCGTTCGAATACAAACTTTGAAAAGCGTGTAATGTGAATCAAGATATAAAAAATATACCATTAATACCATTAGACTCGTATTTTCATAAGAATTTCTAAAATATCAGTTTTATAATTTTTCGATAACTAGAAGTATCTGATTTTGTGATTATATTCGTATTTCATTACTACTAGTAATTAACTAGTCTTTTGGCACTATTCACTACTATTCATTACAAAATTTTATTATTCTTATAAACCCTTATATTGTCACGCCCCGCCCCCGCAGGTGGCGGCAACGTGATGCCAGGGCAGGCAAACCCACCTCTGGCCCCCTAGTGGTAATGGCCAACACCACCATTGCATCATGGTGGCCCCAACCAACGCATGCCCAAAGGGTACCACGGGCACTATAGGTATTGTTACCCTTAGGCAGAGTTGAATCCAGTCTGCAGACTCTAGGATTCGAACCCCAGACCTAAGGCTTTTGCCTGCCCCAAAGGCAGCACCTTTCACCAGTTGAGCTGCAGATCAACTGGTGAAAGGTGCTGCCTTTGGGGCAGGCAAAAGCCTTAGGTCTGGGGTTCGAATCCTAGAGTCTGCAGACTGGATTCAACTCTGCTAAGGGTAACAATACCTATAGTGCCCGTGGTACCCTTTGGGCATGCGTTGGTTGGGGCCACCATGATGCAATGGTGGTGTTGGCCATTACCACTAGGGGGCCAGAGGTGGCTTTGCCTGCCCTGGCATCACGTTGCCGCCACCTGCGGGGGCGGGGCGTGACATAAAAAGGCGCCTTTTTATGTCACACCCCGCCCCGCAGGCGACGCGATGCGATGCCAGGGCAGACAACTGCCACAGGCCCCTAGTGATAATGGCCGACACCACCATTGCATCATGGTGGCCCCAACCAACGCATGCCCCGCAGGGTATCACGGGCACTATAGGTATTGTTACCCTTAGGCAGAGTTGAATCCAGTCTGCAGACTCTAGGATTCGAACCCCAGACCTAAGGCTTTTGCCTGCCCCAAAGGCAGCACCTTTCACCAGTTGAGCTGCAGATCAACTGGTGGAAAGGTGCTGCCTTTGGGGCAGGCAAAAGCCTTAGGTCTGGGGTTCGAATCCTAGAGTCTGCAGACTGGATTCAACTCTGCCTAAGGGTAACAATACCTATAGTGCCCGTGGTACCTTTGGGCATGCGTTGGTTGGGGCCACATGATGCAATGGTGGTGTCGGCCATTATCACTGGGGGCCTGTGGCAGTTGTCTGCCCTGGCATCGCATCGCCGTCGCCTGCGGGGGCGGGGTGTGACATATATTGTTTTTAGATAAATATTTTATATATCCTATAAAATTTCGTTTTTCCAAAATTTAGTTTGTTTCGGGTTTTTACGGGATCAATTTCTATTTAAGACTCGATGCTAAATTAATTTAATAATTGAAAAATATTTGAAAAATATTTTTATTTCATAAAATAATTTTTTTAGAATTTTTCGGGTTATAAAAATATCAATTATAGCTCATATTCGCGTATTTTGATCATATCGGTAACATATTTGTTGAAATACTAAAATAATTCAAATAATATTATTTAATTTTATTTATGAAAATTGCTATCATTTAAAGATATTTTTCTTAATTTATTTTATTATATTTTCTTAATAAAAAGTACTTTTTCAACCCATACTTCAAGTACATTTCAATTGTCACTTCTACACATTAATAAAGTTTTTCTTTCAATCTTTACACTCCATTCCCATGCTTGGACAGCTGACCACACCCTAATAATAGCCTCTTTTTTTATTTTAATGATTTATTTAATGAAATAAAATCTCTTTTAGTTAGCACATAAGTAACATAAGTTACACTTTCAAAAATTTAAATTACAAAACTAACTAAACCCCTCTCTCTCTCCTTTGTATTTCACGTGCAGACCTAACACCAACGCCCCCCCCCCCCGGCAACCCCAATTTGTTTGCCATTGTTTTTATTTTTTCCTTTCAATTAATACACTCCTCTCTCTCTATTTAATGCCTCTTATTTACACCCTTTCATTCTTTGAAACCCTACACCATTTACACTCTCTTTTTCTCTCTTTAAACCTTTCTTAGCCTTGTTCTTGTAAGGAATATAAGCTGTCCCCATCTTAAATCTTGTTTTACACTTCATTCTTGAAGATTTTTAAGTAAACTTTCTTCTTAAGCTCCATAGATGATATAGGTAAAGTATAGTGAGAGTTTCATGCATCAAATGACCTTCCATAAGCTTAAAAGCTAAGGATGATGATGCCAAAATGAAACAATCCTCTTATCCATGATTATTTTCTTGTATCATTATTATTTTCTTGCTAAAAGTAGTTATATTTTGTAGATCTAACTTTTTTTGTAGCTTTGATTTTGTTTATGTTTTAGATCTTGTCATATGAGTTATTATTTTGTTATTGCTAATGATTTATGCATATATTCACCATTGACATAACTATCTTAGTGTTCATGCATTTATAACTAGTATAGCAAACTAGATCTAGTTGTTTTAGGTTCATGAATGCATTAGACTTTTGATTTATTTTCTTAAATAACTTGTAATAGCTTGATGATAGTAGAAAAGTTTTAGAAAGCTCAAGATCTACTTTAGTTTCAACAAAAATCATTTTTGAAAATTGGGATAAAAAGGGAACCATATTTAGAAAAGCTATTTTTCAACTTTGAAATGTGCATTTTTTATTTAAAATGAAGGGCTTAAGGAATATATATCATAAATGAATGATTTTGAGAAGTAAAGTTTAGATCTATGAGTTCATAGTTTACTACCATGGATTTCTTTATATTTATGATCATAGAAAGTGTAGATCTTGATTTTGAACTTGAATAAAAATAGTGAAATTCGTATCTTGGCAAAACCTATATTTAAAAACCACTTTCCAAGTCTCAAAATGGAAGTTTTAGTTGAGAAAATGAAGGTTTAGTGGATGTATATCATCAAGACTTCTTTTTACAAGAATCAAAGGTGATTTTCAAATGTTATTTTCAAAATAAAAATCTCATTTTCGGATTTAGGCCAAGGCATAGTTTAAAAACATGTTTTCCAACTCCAAAATGAAGTTTTTATTTAAGAAATGGAAGGCTCTTAAGATAAGATATGTAAAGGAAGATTTTTCCTAAGCTTAGATGAATTTTATCAAAAGATATGTACAAAAATAAATCTGGTAAATTCGGATCTCAACCAAGACCAATTTTGAAAACCTATTTTTCAACACCAAAATGAAAGTTTTGTTTAGAAAATGGAAGGCTTATGGAATAGGTATCAATAGGAGATATTTTTTATAAGTAAATGGTAGATCTACTAGTAGAGATTCTCAAAATAGGAAGAGATTACAAAATATAAAATTTGAGTCTTATTCTAACTTTGTGAAATTCGGATGGTTTTAAGACCATGACTTAAAAACCCTTTTATCAACTCCAAAACTTGTGTTTTATATGAAAAATGAAGAGTAAAGGTCATAGATATCATCAAGTAAAGATTTTTATAAGTTAAGATGAGATTTGCTAAGAAAAACATGTAGAATAAGGAGTAGAAATAAAATAGGAAAATTTGAGTTGTTGTCATTTTAAGAAATTCATAATAATGGAGTAATGGTATGAAAACTCATATTTTTTAAACACAAAATAGAAGTTTTATTAAAGAAATTAAGTTCTTAGTGGCTAGGTATGGTTGAGCCTTAATTTTCTAAGTATCAAATGATTTTTACATAAAGGAATCACCACAAAAACAAGTTTTGCAAAATCCGGATTTTGAGATGAACCAATTTTAAAAACATGTTTACAAAGCGTAAAATGAGAATTTTTATTGAAAAACATAGGCCTTAGGGAATATACGTAATGAAGGCTTAATTTTAACTAGAATAAATAGATTTTATCAAGGAATTTTTCTAAAAACAAGTGGGGATTGTCAAGAATACAATACTAGCCTTTCTAAGTTGATTTTTCATAAAGTCTTACAAAGAAAAAGTTTCCTAAAAATTTCCTTTATTAAATATCATCAAGAACATGTACATATATATCTCATGACATATCATTTATGATAGAGACTTGTTCATATTGCATGTACACTTGCTTTGGATAGTAGAAACATTACAAATATTTACGAAACTGCTTTTCGGAATTGAATTTTGCTACTGATCAGACCTTTTCAAAGCTTCAAAGTTTTCAAAACTTAAATATGATATTATAATTAGATAGATCTTTCAAAGTAGATAGAAATCGATATATAATTTGCTAAATTTCGAGTTAAAACGACTAAATTATGGCCGTTTTAAGTTGGACTTCCCACTTAGGACGAGAATTACGAATTTGATAGTTTGTATGAAATAGAATGGATTAGTTTTGAGTTGAAATACTTATTAGGGTATTTCTTCCTTTTTAGATGACCCCGAAATCGACGATTCCATACCACCGGATTATTTTTACTAAGAGACCGGTGATCCAATGGCCGAGTGAGTTTTCTTCTTATTTTGTTACCTTGTTTGTACTTGTAGCTAGTTGCATTAGAATTATAGGAACAAGATAAAAGCCGATATGAATGGGGATGGGATAATTGATGAGATTTTGATGTATGTATGCCAAAGAATACTAAAGCATATCGAAACCATGATTCGATTGGATAACTGCACTGTTCATATTATTTATTTATGTGTATGATATTGGTTGGTCACTCTAAGAATGTATGAATGATTTGACCTAAGCAAAAATTAAATTGGTCATGCATCGCATCGGACATGTTACATTTGGTAGTGTGCTACTCCTACGCAGGTCGATCGGTATGGTCGAGGACTCGTTTGGATAATGAGACCCGGTATCAAAGCTCATTCATAGGGAACTAAGGCGCATCGAGCATGCATTCCATGTGTGAGCCTAGCCGAAT
The DNA here is from genome assembly GCA_024138025.1 of Combretum micranthum. Taxonomy (NCBI): domain Eukaryota; kingdom Viridiplantae; phylum Streptophyta; class Magnoliopsida; order Myrtales; family Combretaceae; genus Combretum; species Combretum micranthum. The sequence goes on from JAMXBD010003324.1 coordinate 63,079, forward strand.
CGAGTGCTATAAGCCAAGGGCTTGGGGACTAGCAGCAGTCGTGTAGACTTTCAATACCATTCTTAACCTTTGATACGGAGGGTAAATCCGTTCTATGTATGGGTTCCAGACACCCATACATAATTATCTGCTCATGTATTTGTTCATGCATAGCATATGGATGATTTATAACTTGCTTGTTATGGTAAGGAATTAAGGGAATTCTCACTAAACTAGTGTAGCTTATACCCCAATAGATGTTCGAATGAACAAGTTATCTCAAGAATGCTAAGTGGGGACTGAGATGGTTGGAGCCGAATATGACTTCGGGACTCCGGCAGGAAGTAAAATGCTTGAAGTTATTAGCTAGGTTTTATGATTTGCTTTGTAATAGTTTTACGTAGTGAAATCTTTTGATGAATTGTAATTTGAAGTATTGTGAAGTGTATTTCCTTTACATTGTTACTCAAGTTGTACCAATATAAAATGTATTACTCCGATGTGTCTCCTCCATGTGTTAGATACCTTGTACATAGTAGAAGCCTTCGCGTGACTAAGGCGGTCATTCCTAGGCTTTAATATTGTGTACGGGGACTGCCACGTTTAGGGTACCTTTCAAGGCATGACAGTCTCAGTGTAAACCGTGGTGCAAATCGAAGGTATGGCTTGCACTTTTGCCTTGTTGTTTTGCCACTAGTTGAGATCTTTGGCAGCCACGGTTGAGTTTGTCCCCAAACTGTTATTGTTTTACTCTAATATTGATTCAAATCACGTTATTTCTTCTTTTCTGATCTTAGGAGCTGAAAAATAACATTTAACCCATAAAAAGCATAAAATAATAGGAATTTATCTAAAAATAGATCAAGTAAAGCATGAATTCCTATGTATGGAATAGAGTATAAAAGACCTATAAAATTCCCCCACATTTAAGCTTTGGTTGTCCTCAACTAAATCATCATTTCAAAACATCAAAGTAAAGCTCTTGAATAGGAAGAATAAATCATGAATGGAAATTGATCAAGTCAATTAAGCTCAATCACCAATAAACTCAATAATCTATTATAGAAATAGCTCCATACAATCCTACCATATCATGTACTAAAGTTATTTTTTCTAAAATCACTAGATTTATCTAAGCAGATAAGCTTTTACCCTCATTGTTTAAATCATAATATAAAGCAAAAATTATTCAAAAAATCAAAAAAATAAGAGAGACTCGATCAATTTTATCCCCTTATATTTATAAGAATACAATCCTTTAGTTATCTCTCTAAGCATTACACTCAAGAATGTACGTATGGACATCAACTTATCCTCTGAGTCATTTTCCTTGCTTTGTGCTTCTAAATCACTTTTATTCCTTATTTGTATTGTAAGCCCCTAGATCTTTTTTATACTCTTAAAAGATAATCCTATAGCTAATGCTAAAACAGGAACCCTAAAAATCGAGTCAAGTTAAAACCAAACTCTAGAAACCTTAAAATTGATCTTGATAAATTACAAGTTCCAAAAACCTTAAACAATATCAGATTTTGAATAACCTTAAATGTCTAATTAGTGTGATGGGAAAAGAAAACCCTAAATACCAAACCCTAAGAAAAAGAGCACTTTCGAAAATAAAATGAAAATCCAATAATCGCTCAACTTAGAATCCCTACGCTAAACAATTCGTCTATCTGATCTCTAAATTGAGGCAATGTTTAATTACAAAATAATATGAAATACTATTCTATAATATTGTAATAATTTATCAAGTCAAAATTTCACCAATTAAGCCAAAACCAGTTCCATACTCGGTCTTTGGCACACAAATCAAGATAACATTACCAGATAATCGGTAATGGTACCTTTAGAGTCTTCGATAACTTTATAAGTGAATCTTAGAGTCAATTTAAGACTAATACCTAAAAGTTAAATTAAGTCAATATTTAACATTAGAAGCCCTAAACTCTATTAAATAATCATGAAAATCGTAAAATATCAAATAAATTACAAAATAGAGTAAACTCAACTTATGAAGCAAAAATATATTACAAGTGTAAAGTCCTAAACTTTATAATCTTGCGAGTAGATCTTAAAGCCGGAATTTAAACCGGAACCTTAAAAGCTAGCCTAGGTCAACAATAGATTTAGCAAGGCTGTGCTTGAAACCTTAAGATTAAAAATGAGATAACCCTAGATTATATTATGGAAAAATGTCATATACCCTAAAAAGATCATATTCAATAAAAATCCGTTTGTTTTGAATCCAAACGGATCAGTTTTCAAATTAGGACACCAATACACAAAACGAGGTAAAGTTTTTTTACAATTAATTATTATTAGAAAAACATTTAGATATTCATAAAATATCATATAAAAATTTTTCGAGCCATAAAAAAGGTCAAATATAACTTATACACACATATTTTATCTCTACTAGTAACTTATCTGATATTTTGCAATTACTATATGCTGTTATTTGCAGCCATTTCATGTTGCCATTTTATCACTGTATATATATATATATATATTTCTTATAAAGCACAACTTATCACTTATAATATATATCCATTAACATATACCTACCCTATTACATCAAACCTAATTTTCTTTTCTTCTTTTTATTTTTCTCTTTCCTGTCTTGAAGAAGTTTGCAACTACTGTCGCCTCCTTTTTTATTTTTTAGTTTATTTTACACATAAAAATCCTTCCATCTCCCTCTATAAATACCTCCTACCATTCCATCATCTTATACTTTACAACTTCTCACAAATTTCTCTACTTTCTCTCATTCTTTCCTTTCTTTCTCTCTTTAGTGCTAGTGCAAAAACCCTCCATTCTCTCTTGTTTTTTTTTTTAAACACACACACACACTCTTCCTTCAAGATTTCATTTAGGTAAACATTTAGCCTTCATCTTCTTAGTTGATCTTATGTTGTTTATTAAAGTTCAAGCATTATTCACGGATGAAAAATCTTCCTATGATGCATTAAACTAAGGATGAAAATGTTAATATGGAACTTGTATCAAATCTATATTATGATAATGTTAAAATGTCAATCATGTTGTTATGTTTTTGACATCCAATCTAACTTTTTATATGTATGAATATATTTATGTATATATTTATATCAAATTGAGCATATAAGCTCACCGGTCTAACATTTATTTCCTTGCCTTATTTTGTCTCTCACAATTTATTTATTTCATGCTTTGTAATGCCATAGCCCTATGGCGTTACACCCCGTTACGTGTTCTCAACATAGATGAACACACTAAAGCTATGAAACACTAATTCTCATACCCGAGGGATACCTAAAGTGTGACATCCCGTCACACAATATTAAAGCCTAGGAATGACTATCTTAGTCACACAAAGGCTTTCATATCTTGCATAAAGCATACATCACAACCAAGGGAATGCGTCGGAGTAGTGCAATTTATATTGATAACAATTAAATAACAAGGCAAGAGAAATACTTTCATTAAACATAAATAAGGCAATTACAATTTTTAGGGGCATATTCCCGCTAATGACTTCAAGTCCACATAAATACATTTCCTAGTAATCTCCAAAATATTAACATATCATATATTACTCATAAAGAAATTTCAAGAAAGTAAATTCCGTCCATGCTTCTACTTATTCTAAGAGCTCAATACTCCACTAATGATTTCCTTAGTGTCCATCCTTAAATAAAGTCTCAAGCATACTTGTTTAAACATAATTTACAGGGGTGTAAGCTTACAACATGCTTAGTGAGATATTCTCTTTATTCATACCATATTTCAAATAAGTTTATTAATTCCACGCATATGCTATGCAACAACCACATGGTACAAACAATTATATATGGGTGTCCGGAAATCATACACAAAACGGATTTACCCTCTGTATCAAGGTTAAGGAAATGGTAGTTAAAGGTCTACACCATCTCCTACTGCTAATCTTTGAGCACACTCTGCTCCAGCGATTGATTGGCACAGATTATCCTTGTTATGTATCCCTGGTACGTCTTAGTTTCCTAAGAATGAGTATGGCCATGGGTCCTCTTGGCCTCGGATCTCCCGACTCTTCGCATAGGAATAGCAATCTTTGACATGTGTAAATCTCGAGATTTTTCATGTCAATAAAAATAGATAGAAATACAAATATAGAAAAATAGAAGATCAACATGGAAGTCAACAAAGAACCTAGAATAAAATTACGAGTAGTAATGAAACTATATATATATATATATATATCTTTAAACCCTAAATCAAAGTTCTCTAGATAGTAAAAGACACAAAATACAAGATTTTGTAGTTGTATCGAAAGCTCGAAATATAGAAATTATCAAGATACGATTTCAAGTGAATTAGAAAGTATAGAATCAATAAAGCTTATAGTTAGAAAACGATAACTTGAGGATGAATCGTTAAGATTATAAATACACAATAAGAATAAAAAAAAGATCAATAACTAACAATCTAGACTTCAAATAAATATTCGGATCACATTATTATTCTAGTTAGAGAATTGTAAAGGTTTTAGAAATAAACAAAAATTAGCTTATTAAACTTATAAAACCCTAAAAACAATTAATCGCGTAAGCCCTAAACTTAAGTTTGAACTCAAAGACGGCCTAGAAAAATTGTAGAAGCTTTTAATAAATTCTTGAAAACAGAACTCCTAAATAATTGATATATATATATATATATACCTGTTTAGCTTAATAAACTACCTTGAAATTAAGATAATTAATTAACTAAATAATATTATAATGATAATTATACAAACTCAATGCAAATGAGCATGGATGTATGGTTGGGATTGCCTTGAAGTTGTAGCAACTGAATTTATGGATCAAATAGGTCAAAAAGAGCAAATAAAGTTAAAGAAATTTTGATGAAAACCAATCAAAACTCTCCAAATAATCTTCACTATAAACCCCGAGAATTTTTCACACCAGTAAAAATAGATAAGAATATAAATATAGAAAATAGATGGCTACTATTGAACTCAATAAAGACTCTAGAATAGAACTAAGAGTAATAATGAGTTTGTATATAGTTCCAAATCCTAAAACAAAGTTTTCTAGATAATATTAAATACTACTACTAAGATTTCATAATGGGTATCGAAAACTGAAGATATAAGAATAACTTGGTTAAGATATTAAGTGCGATAAAGTGTAAACAACCAATTACGCTTATAGCTAGAAAGCGATAACCTAAAGATAAACCGTTATGGTTATAAATACACAATAAAAATATAAACAGATCTACAATTAATAATCTAGACTCTAAATAAATATTTGGATCACACCATTGTTTTAATTAGAGTATTCTTAAGCTATTAGAGCCTAAGACGAAAATTGACCTATTAAGCTTAAAAAACTCTCGGGTGAGATAAAACCTAAAAATAATTAATCGCATAAATTTAAACCTAAAGTTGAACTCAATAATAATCTAGAAAATTTGTAGAACTCTATATAAATATTTGGAGATAAAACTCTTGAATAAATGTCATATTTATACCCGTTTAACTTAATAAAATATCATAAAATCTATATAATTATTAATTAACCGATATTATAAATATATACATGTCTAGATTTTTATAGAAGTATGTGTCGAAATGCATGGAGAATTTGCCCAAACTGTCTACCAAAAGTCAACAATTCAACACACACAACTACTCTAAATTTGTCACCTATATAGCTCATTTGATGAAGAAAATGATCAAGCCAAATCTTGAAATTTCGAATGGGCAACATCTTCATCTTCAACAGGACAATAAAGCTTATTATATAAGCTCCTTTATCAACAAGAAACCAAAAGCCTTAATGCACTATCATACAAAGCCATTAACCCACCTAAAATAGCCACCACAATAGCTCAAATTCATCCCAAACAAATCACCAAAACAATAAATAACTCTAACATACTACAACTCCATTAAAGCTTAACAACAAGCTTGGGAAAGGAAAAACAAGGTGAGTAATTTCAATTTTTTGGTTAACACTATGTTAGAACACTAGCTTAAATGAAGTTTTGTTGATCTTAGGTTCAAAGACAACTAAAAAACGAAGTTCAAATCATCCAAAATAATATAAGTTTCAATAAAACCCTTTATATACCCTTTGTGTTCATAAAACAAGGATTATGGACATGTTGATGTGTTATAAGATGACATAGGTATATATATATATATATCATGTATAAACACTTAGGAATAAATTAAATATAAGTTAGACGTGGAAATTCATTGGAAAATGGATCAGCACACGCAAAATATTACATTTCCAAATGAGCACGGGGTGAATACGGGGTGGTGAACTCCCCGTGTACCTCTCAGCTTCAATTTCTTGAGGGCACCGTGTTTCCAGAAGAACACGACTAGTACACGGCTATGTACCAAGCCGTGTTCCTCTCGGCCTCGAATAAAATATAAAAAAATTTAAATTATAAAATCTGTTTTAGTTTCGAAATAATAATAACAATAATAATAATAATAGTAATTATTATTATTATTATTGTTATTATTATTATTATTATTATATTATTATTATTTTAATGTTCATGTCATCACTATTATTATTTTTTTTTTAGATTATCAAATGTTAATAATATTGTTATTATTGTTATTAATATTATTCTTATTATTAATGTTGTTATTTTATTACTAATGTTAATATTATTATTAATATTATTAATGAAATCATTATTATTATGATTATTATTAATATTAATATTATTAATGATGTTATTATCGCGTTTATTATTATTATAATAATTATTATCATTATTAGTAATGTTAATATTATGATTATTATTGTCATTGTTAAAGATATTATTATTATTATTATGACTATCACTATTTATTATTGTTATCATCATTAATATTACTATTATTTTTATTAATGTGATTATGAAAATTAACATTAATACTGTTAACATATTATTATTATTATTATTATTATTTTATTATTATTATTATTATTATTATTATTATTATTATTGTTATTGCTGATATTAGTATACTTTACAATAAGAATAAAATCAAGATAATTGTAAAATACTTGTTTTACATAGATAAACACATAAGAATGGAAATTTAAATAAGTTAAAATTATGAATAATGTGATTCCTTAAAATGACAAGATAGTTATATGAAGTAGATTAAGAGAAACACGACGAAACTAAATAATAGTAAATAAATATTCGTTACTATAATATGTTAACTAAAGAATAGTATAAAAGTGATGATAATGATAATGATAAAATATCAATTCATTGAATATAAATTCTACAACTACCTAATAAAAATATATAAATATCAAACAAGATCGAGAAAGGCAAAATGAAAATAAATATTAAATAATAATTGATTATCATAGGACTATTAAATGACCAATATAGTAATAAAAAGAAAACCAAATATTGGTATAGGACACTTAGACACTCATAGGAGTTTTGTTCTATAATTTATGTTTTATTGATGAATATTTTATTCATCTCAATAGGTGGTTTTGAAACTATAAAGGATTTCTCAATTTACTATTACGACTAGCCAGTATGTGCAGGTGAGTAACTCGGTCTCATTATATTGTGTGTGCTTGTTGTATAGGTTTACAGGAATTGTTTACTATATGAAATGTTGATTGCTAAGTTACTATAATGGTAGTAATAACAGAATTCTATATGATTATATTAGTTATATAGTACGTTGCATATTTGTGAGATGATTTATCACTTTAAACCTGATTAAACACTACTAGTATCATAAATGAAACGAATATGCATTGCAGGATTTGCATAAGCAGCATTTGAGTAAGTGGCAGCCTACTACGTATTAGTATTTTGGATCTCTGTAATGCTTGGTTTATCTAAGCAAGGAAGCTATTAGTTATTCGCAAGATTGCCTTTGCTATGTTGATACTATAGGAACCAAATAGAAAATGAAGGACACCGCTTGTGCTATCATTTGAAATGACTAACACTTAGTGGAGTTTCTAAAGCTAAAATAGGAAATGAACGTTAAAGACATGATAAATTTAAAGTGATAATTAAAGAGAGTATTGCTGTTTTCCTATGTGCTTAGTCTCTCCTGGGTAAGTAGGTCATAGTACTATGTTCCTTTTAACCCCGATGAAAGGGCGTAAATCTTCATTTTGTTTGGGATTTTGGGTTATCCAAGCTTGTATTTGTACATATGTTTGAATGATGCATTTCATATGATTGTTAATAAATATGTTCGATGTATGGTAAGTTCTAGTTTCGCTCACACTCTAACAATCCTTTCATGTTTATACTTAAGCCATGGCTGGTCACTTCCAGGAGTTTAGCTCTGGTAAGAACTTCATGGAAGATTATGGGATAAGAAATTTGCTTTTATTTTTAGTCTAAGCTAGTTAGTATTTAAATTATCAATTATGTGTTTATAGACTTTTAAAAAGACAGTATGGCTTGTAATATTATATTCAAGCACTGAGATGATAATTGTTTACTAACTTATGACTTACATATATTTGTCATTCCTTATTAAAGCAACTAAAAGATCCTGTTGTTTGAGAACATGTCATTCTGTGAAGGTAATCTAGTGATAGATTCAAGTGTAGCTTGTTTACTACTACTAGGATACCATCGGGGCATGACATTTATAATTAATGCACTTGAAATCATGCATGCAAGTGGGGAAATCGATGGAAAAAATTGCTCTTTCTTGGCTGAAAACTTAAGCTGTTGTCTTCCCTACTTCCATATGTGTGTGTTGTGTGTGTGTGGTGTGTGTGTGTGTGTTAGCTCTTTAATGAACAAAACAATAAGACAACTAAACACTTTGATAGCCAACAAAACTAGCTTGAAACAACAACAAAAACGAGCTAAAAAACAACGACACAACCACAGAAAACTCAGCTAACAAACCATAAAAACTCAGCCAATACAAGCTTAGGAAATTAACAAAAAAAGGGAAGTAGAAATTTGTTTTCTAGTTAGTTTAAGTGTTAAACATTGTCTTAAATAATGTTTTATTAATATAGGTTTGTAATGTACCAACGAAGGAGTTATAGCATCATCAATAGCTCAAACAAGGTAATACTCCACCATAAAACTCATTTATGTATTATGACACATAAAAACAAGGAAAATCAAGTTATGATAATTATGAAGTGATATATATATATATAATGTGTGTGTGTTAGTTTATCATGAACACTAGCTATAGAATATGGAAAAATACTTAGAGATAGCCTAAATATAAGTATAATACATATATAAGATAAGAAAAATAAGTTTCGATCCACAAAAAAACGAGGAAGATGATAAACAGTACCTACATCGAGCCTACGCTGGTGGTGTATATGCCTAAGGCTGGCGGCTTACGTAGGATAAGCCGATGGCTTTCAAGGCGGTGTGTACTGGATAAAGCTATGTAAAATTTTATTTGATGTAAAAAATACACGAATGTCGTCGGTATGGATTTCAAAGCCGATGGTGTACGTTGTAAAGCTAACGACCTTTGAAGCCAGCATTCCCTGGAACAAATGATGCGCAAAAAATTACACAAACACAGCAATTTAGAGTTCAATGCCGACGTACGTGCAAAATTTTCTGGACGAAATCTGTTTCATCCATAACAGTATATATATATACAAAGAGAGAGAAGAAAAAAATAAAAACTTAATAAATGAATAAATATAAATAATTTAAGATTATGATGATTAAAAAATGATAGTGACAACTTTAGTAGATATTACATATAAGAAACATTTTAGTTAAATTAAATAAAAGATTAAATTATGATAAGAATCTTATATAGGTAAACATATAAGAATGGAAAATGTAAATTAGCTATAAATAGAATAATGTAATTCCCATAAATGACAAATAATAACATAAAATGAGATCAAGAGAAACATGATAATGATAAAAAAAATATATTAGTTACCTTAAAAGTAGTCAAACTAAAGAACGATGTAAAAAAATAAACTTTATGTAGGATAAACGTATGATAAGTATATAATAGTGATTAAACGATAGTATATAACCTTAAAAATAGTAGAAATATGAGCTTAAAAAGACAGATAAGGTTGACAATTGAAGAAATAATAACTAAAAATCTACTACCAAAGGCTATAGGACTTAATTAAAGGACAAGAAAAACACCGTAGATAAAAATATACATATCAAATCAGATGATGACAAGCAACATGAAAATAATTATTAACTAATATATATAATATCATAGGATCATTATCTTCAAAGACCAATACAGATAATAGTAATTAAATCACATGCCAATATATATGATACTTAAGCACTTATTGGAGTTTAACTATATAATATATGTTTTACCGATGAATATTTTTATTCACCTCAATAGGTGATCTTGATATTGTTGAAGACTTTCTAATTGATTATTACGACTAGACAAAAAGAGCAGGTAAGTAACTCAAAACTATTACATTATTTGTGTTTGTAATTAGTGGGATATGTAATGCAAATATAATAATATAGTTGTTGTGAAAAGCTATTGAGTATTGATAAACATTATAACACCTTTGATTTTGGGATGAATTGGACCTTTTTAGTTGATAATTTGAGTATAAATCATCTATAATTGGTACTTGATCCATTAAATTGTCAAATTTCAGGCAACAATGATCTAAACAAGATAAAATTAAGCGAAATTGACAAGAAAAAGAAGGATTGTGCGGACTTACTACTCCATACGGGTCGTAGCAAGGATGGTAATGTAATTGCTCAACACTAGAAGCTACCACATCCTGTGGTGAAAGGCCATATGGATTACATCATGTAGCAGAAGCCACCATGGCCTCTACCATGCCCAGTGGTGAGGGGCGTATCAACCCAGTTTTTGTTCCAAAACATACAGTAGCCACCACGCCCATTACCACGGGGCATGGTATTGGCTACTTCCAAGATCAGCATCTACCATGCCCATTGCGATGGGGTGTATCCAAGGGAGTGGTCAATTACGTGTCCCTATTTATTTCTTTTACTCTGATTTTTGGAAGACCCGCATATAAATAAAACGTCTAGAGTTAAAAGAAATGCATTATTCTACATGTCATTTTGAGTAGGTTTTTTACAGGTTTTTCTGGAGCAAATCACGAAGAACAACAAGTCAAGGTCGAATCTAGATTATAGATCCGAATTCATCACAATTGAGCTTCATTTCTAATGGTTGTACTTATGAATCCAAATCTTTCTTTTGAATTTCATTTGTCATCTTATATCACTATGGAAGAGTAGATCGTAGATTTATATCTTGTTTCAAATATAATTTATGTGTTGAGGATCTACTCTTAATGCAATCCAATTGATGTTCTTATGTTCAAATTGCATGCTCTTTCTTGGTTTCTTAGATTTGCATATTCGGAATGCAAATTTATGTTTGATTTTCATTTAAGTCAATTGAGAAATTACTTTCATTAATAGATCTATGCAAATTGATGAGTTTTGATTCTAATTCTAGAGATGGAATGGCAAAGATCTTCCGTAATGCTTTATTCTCAATGAGTTCATGTGCTTAATGTGATTTTAGGTTTCAATAATTTAGGAGAGATCTTAATTAATTGATATGAGATCAGATAAACCAATAGATTTGAGAGGATTATTAATTTATAGAAGGAACTCAATGTTGTAACAGCTCAATTCGGATGATCTTTAGTATTCTATGATTCACATGATGAGATTAGATAAAGGACAAGATCTAGGTCGTGTTTGTTCTGATTGTAATCCTTGCTTGCTGTTTGTAGTGATCTTGTTTTTTGACCTTCAATAGTTTAGTAGCTTCTTTAGTTGATGGTGTTTAACAATCATCTCTTTTGGGCTGCTAGATATTGGAAAATAAGTAATTACTAATAGTTATTCTTTCCTTGTAGACAACCCCAATCTTAACTCTATACTATGATTTGATAGATACTATACCTATTGCTTCTTATAGTCAATCTACGAATGGGTTTTATAAATTTAAACTACGATTGAAAAAAGATCATCAAAGGTTTTGGCATCGTTGCTACCGGGGAAAAGAATAATATTAGAAAATATTTAGATTTACTAATCTAGCTATTTGTTTTCTTTTTCTATTTTGTGACTTGATTCGCTGCCAGTTTGGACCTAAGAGTTGCTTAATTTTGTGTTATGCAGTGCATGGCCTGGAGCCAAGCAAGAAACTAACCGCATTCAACCCAATACCAGGGATGATAATTTTGAAATACTAGAGGAAAAACAAGCAACCAGAATCTACTTCAACAAGTGTTCAAGAAGGATCTTCATTAACTATTGGGATGGCGGATCCGAATGAAAATCAAGGTTGCAAGTTCAACCAAGACAATTTCAATTTGCATTTTGAGGCACTAAGAGCCAACTCTAACTTTGCAAGACCACCTTTAATAGGGACCAATTCAAGCATTGTTCACCTTCGAGTTGAAGCAAACAAATTTGTGCTTAAACTTATGGTCATACAAATGGTGCAACAATATGCACAATTCGATGGTCTTCGAGATGAAGACCCAAACACTCAAATCTAGGCGTTGTTGGAGATTTGCGACACATTCAAATTTAATGGTATGGGTGATGATGCAATCCGCCTTCACCTCTTTCCTTTCTCATTGAGAGATAAGGCTAAGCAATGGCTCAATTCCTTGCTAAGGAATTCTATCACCACGTAGCAGGAATTAATCAAGAAGTTTATGGACAAATTTTTTCTTCATTAAAGAACGCCAAGTTTAGAGCTAAGATTCAATCATATCATTAGTTTGACATGGAGACTTTGTACTAAACATGGGAAAGATTCAAGGAATTTATGTGGAGATGTCCACATCGTGGTATTCCGGAGTGGTTATAGGTCTAAATCTTCTACAATGGACTCAATTATCATACAAGGCAAATGATTGATGTCGCTACTAGTGGTACTCTCATCACAAGACACCTGAAGAAAGTTTGAAATTGTTTGAAGACATGGCCACCAATAATTACGAGCGGTTCCATACAAGAAGCCGAGATAAAAAGGTTGTTGGTGTGTGTAGAAGTAGATGTGGCCATCACTATTATGTCAAAAGTTGAAGCACTTTCTTGAAAGATTGATGGATTAATACTATCACAACAGCAGAACCTTACTTCTATTGAGCCACTTTTTGGTGAGGAAGCTGGCGTTGAACAAGTTGATTATTTGGGTAACCTTATCCGGGTTCAAAACAACCCATATAGTAGTACATACAACCCGTGATGGAGGAATCATCCAAACTTCTCATGGAGCAACAATAAAAACATGCAAAATGGTAATTTAGCTCCCAATCCTCCCCCTCTGGGCTTTCAAAGGGCACCCAGTCAAAAGTTTCAGCTCTAGACTTGAAAATCTAATGATGAAATTCATTGAGGATTCAGATGAAAGGCAATAATCTTTGGATCAAATTTTGAAAAATCAAGAGGCCACGTTGAGAAATCATGTAGCTTCGATTCATAATTCGGAGACTCAAGTCGATCAACGAGCAAAAATGTTGTTAGAGCAACAACTGGATTCCCTTCTTAGCAATATAGAGGTTAATCCGAGAGAACATGTCAATGCCATAAACCTTAAGAAGCGGGAAGGAGCTACAACTTGAGCCAAGGAAAGAGATTGAATAAGAGAAAAGTCAAGTTCTCATAAACAGAGAAGATTAAGGCTGCGAAAAAAGAACTTGAACATAGATCAGCACCTGTTGTGAAGGAGTATGTGCCACAGATTCCATATCCAGCTCGCCTTATTCAAAACAACGATAAGGAACAATTTTGGAGATTTCTTGAGCTATTTAAGCATCTACATATCAACATTCCTTTTGTTAAGGCACTTCTCCAAATGCCAAAGTATGCTAAGTTCCTTCGAGAGCTTTTGTCAAAAAAGCGGAAATTGGAGGATGTAACTACAGCGGAAATTAAGGCCAACTACTCATCAATCATTTCAAAACAACTTCCTCCCAAGTTGAAGGATCTGAGTAGGTTCACAATCCCATGTGTGGTTGGTGAGATCACTGTAGAGAAGGCATTAGCTGATTTGGGGGCGAGTATCAATCTCACGCCTTATTCTTTTTCAAAAAGTTAGGCCTTACTAAACTTAAACCAACGCGAATGAGTTTACCGCTTGCTAATCATTCTATGAAGATCCCTAAAGGGATTGTTGAAGATGTTTTAGTAAAAGTTGGGGAGTTTATATACCCCGTCGACTTCATGGTGTTGGAAATGGTGAAAAAAATGAGATATCTTTGATTCTTGGCAGGCTATTCATTGCCACATCTATAGCAATTGTTGATGTAGAGGGAGGCAAATCAGTACTTTGAATTGGCGATGAAGAAATGGTAGTGAAAACATCTACAGCGAGTCCTGGGAATAGAGAGTTAGAAAGTTCGAATTTGGTTGATCAAATGAAAAATAACAACAAATGGTGCCTAGTTGTTGATGATAAACCCCCAGATTTAAAGTAACTGTCACACCCAAGAGCTAAAATATCCTACAACTTATGCTTTCCAAACAAGTGTGCAAGGATAATAATACAAATTTTGTGGGTTTGAAATAAGTAACCCAACTAGGGGTTGTTACAAGTGCACAAAAAGGAAAATGGATGTAGAAAGCTCATGAGAATGTCGGTATCAGTAAAAAATGCAATGGGAACAGTTCCAACAAGCTCCCACCTGATCCCCCTTGATTTGAGCTCAACTTCATCAATAAGTTGAGCTAACAGCGTTAAATACAACGCTTTATGAGGTAGCCCATGCTTAATCTCTAACCGGTGTTTTTGTTTCTCTTTGTTTGTTTTGTTGTTGTTTGGAGTAAGAGTTTTTATCTTTGGTTGTGCTTAGCTTTATAGGGGAAATGACATAGAATGCATGAACCATGCCTAAGGGTTTAACCTTCAACAAATTTTGAGAAGAAATTCCATATAGGGTGTGGCTAGGGTAGTAACACATTCTGATTGCATGGAAATTAAACATAAGAGCCACCACGCCCCTTTCTACAATGTATACTAAGGGTGTATGGATCCAGGAATTCAAATGACTGTTGTTAGACTCATACACCCCATGCCACAGGGGCGTATCAAATCCACAATGAGCTCCAGTAGCTACCACACCCCATGCCACGAGGGCATAGTAAAGGTTTTAGACACCCGTGCACTCTGCAGTAGCTACCATGCCCTTTGCCACAAGGCATGGTCAATACTATGTAGACCCAGACGAAGCCCAGTAGTTACCACGTCCCATGCCATGGGGCGTTGTGTGCAGCGTATGAAGTTCATTTTCCCCTAGGTGGTGCATATAGATACAACTAGTGAACAAGGAAGTGGAGGACTTGATGATTGATACTTTGGCTGCTTATTTTTCACCTACTATTGGATTCTTTTCCTTTTGATGTCTTTATATTCAAGGGGAGAGAGAGACTTACGTCTATACTTCACTGTTTACTCTTACTCTGCTTCTAACTTTTTCTTTCTAACCTTTGTTATCTTTGTTTCTTCTTGTTTTTCTTTTACCTTTGCAAGAATCATGATACAGGACCTTAACCAACATGACCCTAATTGCCATCTATGACTTGTTTGCGCCGCTAAACTTACCTTTAGGGCGGTACCAGTTCTCTTCCTTCCTAATAGAGCTTTATTTCATTAATTATATGATTCTTGCTTTAATTAAACTTTACTTTGGACATTGAGGATAATGCCTCACTTAAGTGTGGGGGAGGAGAAAGCAAATCATATGAACATCAGATAAAAGGAAGAGAATTAAAGGGTGTTATAGTACTTACAATGCTTTTTGACATCTCATGCTTTGAACAGACATGGAAAATGATCAAAACTTCTTATCAAGTTTCTCCCTAATTGTTTGCTTGATAAGCGAACCTTGAAATCATGAATTATGATTAAATTTTGCTTAAACTCTTAAAAAAAATGTTGAGCATTCCCATCATGCCTTCTTTGGATTTTTGATACTTGGTTAACGTTAAGTAATTGAATAGTTATGAAACAAGTTGACTTACTATTTAATGATGGATTTTAGAGTTAGAATTAGACTTAGTAAAACGTTAATGGTTTTAATTTCTAAATTCACTAAGATTATACTCTTTCGTTAAAAGTTATAAGAGCCCCTTAATCTCTAGTGAAAGGGCAAATGAGATTTTTCACTTGGAATTCTCTCCTTAGTATTTCTTTTGAATTTTTATGTAAAAATAATAATAAAGCCAAAAAGAAGCGGGCAAAAACCCATCCAGAGGAATTAGAAAAGATGGAAGAAAAAGACCTCCCCCTCTTATCTACAAAAAACCCATTCAAAGGAAATGGGAAAGATGGAGGAAAAAAAAAAGACCTCCCCCTCTGAAAGCCAATTGATTAAACAACGTGCTTAGTTGATAAATTCAGTTAATATGGGCGAGCCTTGCTCCCTAAGAAGAGCAAGATTTGACCCTGCTATCAACTAGAACCAAAGAAAATGAAAAATTAATCTTATTAAAAATTCTAATAAGGATTACAAAAGGAGGGAATCCCAAGGGAAATTTTGATGTAATATATTTTTACTCTAGAATTTTGTGCTTAGAGAGAAGATTGATGGGATTATATACTTTTAAGTGAGCAGATGAAGTGGAATAAGTCTCTTTTTGCTCTATTTGACCTCGGATTTAATTTTAAATTTGGAAGCTATTCTTAAATAGCAAGGGTAAAGCTTGGTTTACTTTAATTAATTTTAGAAATTTGGCTAATGTTGTAAACCCCGAGATTTTTCATACAAGTATAAATGAATGGAAATAGAAATATAAAATATAGATGGGCAATATAGGACTCAACAAAGATCTTAAAATAAAACCACAATTAGTAATGAGCTTAGGTATAATTTTAAACCCTTAAACAAAGTCCTATATATAGCAACATATATCAAAGTTAAGATTTCGTAGTTAGTATCAAAAATCCAAAGTATAGAAATAATTTAAATAAGATTTCAAGAGTTTTATAAAGTAAATAATCGATAAAGCTTATAATTAGAAAACGATAATTTAAGGAAAAACCATTAGGGTTACAAATATACAATAAGAACAAAAACAGATCCATAACTCATAAACTAGACTCCAAATAAATATTTGGATCACAATATTATTCTAGTTATTAGATTCTATAGCTATTAGAGACTGAAACAAAAATTAGCTTATTGACTTTGGAAAACCCTAATCGGATGAAATAAAACTCTAAAAATAATTAATCATGTGAACTTAAAATTCAAGTATGGACTCAATATCAACCTAGAAAATTTATGGAAGCTTTAAATTTTTTGAGACAAAATTCTCAAAAAATTGTCATAAGTATACCCATTTAACTTAATAAACCACCCTAAAACAAACATAATTACTTAAATAAATAAATAATCATATTATTTGTACAAAATTCGGTGAAAAATTAGCTTTATCTATGGTGGTGATAATCTTGATTTCCACCAGCAGAAAATTTGCAACAATTTGGGTCAAGTAGGATTAACAAAGTCAAAGATAACGAGTTGAGAGCCGATCAAATCCATCTAAATCAACAAACCATTAAATGCTATGGAATTCTTGGACACAAGAATGATTGAATTCGGTGGAAAATCCTTGGCTAAAAACATTGAGTTGCTGTCTCCTCACATTCTATATACATATATCAATCTCTTTAATGAACATAACAACAAAGCCATTAAACATAGACCTTAGTAGCCATTAAGTCACCCAAACAATAGCCATATTCGTCCTCATTGCAGCACCCAAAAACACACAAACACAACTGCAAAAAAAATCCATTAATGCACCAAATAAAGCTTAGGAAAAAGAGTAAACCAAGGCAAGTGAATTCATTTTTCTTTTAGAATACACATAAACATTAGCTTAACTGATGTTTTTGCTAACTCTAGATTGTATCAAGCTCTTGGGAGGGGGGAGTTTAACACCTTCACACCAGCTCACACAGGGTAAAACTTAACCTTGAACCTACTTATATGTTGTAGTATATGTAGTAGCAAGAAATCATGTAGTTTGATGATTATGGGATGTTATTTGTGTTGTTATGATACGAGGAATACTTGTAGATCATGTAAAAACATTTAGAAGAAGTTTTAATACAAGTATAATACATGTATATTATAAGAAATCTGAGTTTTGAACAAGGGAAAATCGAAGAATATGATGAACAGTAAAAAACATCGTCTCTACGCCGGTAGTGTAAGCACTCCATGTCGGCGATGTACATGGGTAGGCTGGCAATGTTGAGATGGCGTGCACTGGAATAAAAACTATGTAAAATTCATTTTTACATAAAATGAACAAACGCCGACAGACTAGAATCGAACTCCGGCAACATTAAAGCGGGAGTACGTTGTAAGGCTAGCAGCCTTAAGTCAGTGTACACTGGAGCTTTAAATGTGTAAAATTTACTTGAACACCGGCATTCTAGAGTTAAACGCTAGCGACGTACGTATAAACTTCCCTTGAATGGAGCCTGTTTAAATCGAAACAGAATATATATATAATAGATTTATTAGAATAAATAAATACAAATATTATAAAAGTAGTAAGTTAAATATTTGTAGAGTATTAACTCCAAAAACTATTAGAAAATATTATTATTACTATACTTTATGAATATAATGTGATTTCCAAAAATAATAAAATAATCATATGAAGTAGATAAAGAGAGATACGACAAAACTAAGTAATAGAAAATAAATATTAGTTATCATAATAGGTCAACTAAGACATGATATAATAATAACGATAATAGTAATGATAAAATGTCGATCTACTAAATACAAGCTCTAGAACCACCCAATAAAACTATATAAATATCAAATAAGATCAAGAAAAGCCAAATGAAAATAAATATTAAATAATAATTGTTATCATAGGATCATTAGAGAACCAATATAATAATAGAAAGACGACCGGATATCAATATAGGACATTTAGACACTCATAGGATTTTAGTTATATAATTTATGTTGTATTGTTGAATATATTTATTCATCTCAATAGGTGATTTTGCTACTTGTGAAGATCTCCCCGTAGACTACTACAATTAGTTAGGATAAGCGTGTGAGTAACTCGGATCTATTATACTGTTTGTGCTTGTAATTAATGGCATATGTAATGCAAAGATAATAATACAGTTGTTGTGAGAAGCATGATGAGAATGAATTATTATTTGAGCTTATTGTTTGTAATGCTAAAACGAGTTAACGAGAGCGATAATACAATTCTATGATGATTTGA
Source organism: Combretum micranthum (assembly GCA_024138025.1). Classification (NCBI taxonomy): domain Eukaryota; kingdom Viridiplantae; phylum Streptophyta; class Magnoliopsida; order Myrtales; family Combretaceae; genus Combretum; species Combretum micranthum. Next base: position 82,297 of record JAMXBD010003324.1, read on the forward strand.
AATAGCATGATGATTATTGTGTGTAATATATGATCACCATTAATCTGAATAAATATTATTAACTTATTAAATAACATGGTCATACATTACACGTACCGCATTTTTGCATATACAAAAAGGGTGGTAGCATGTTACGTATTAAAATTTCGGTTATTCGTTAATGCTTGGTTTTTCTAAAGTGTCGATTCTTCCAAGATTTTCTTTGTTCCATCGGTTCTATAGCAACTAAGTTGCACTGAAGAACGCCGCCTGTAATATTGCTTTGAAATGATTAATACTTAGGGAGTTTATAATGATTGTTGTAGGAAATGGTCAATTAAAATACCTTTAAATTAAAGTGATAATCTTAAGACGAGAAATTGTTGATTTTCCTGCATACCTAGTCTCTCATAGGTAGGTGGGTCATAAAAGTAATTGTTCTTCAACCCTAAAAATAGTACATAAATCTTTTTTCTGTTTGGATTCTAGATTATCCAAGCCCGTATCTGTGCATATGTCTAATTATTGCATTACATATGATTTGTTAATAGACTTGCTTAACGTGTAATATGTTTGATTATTCATTGAGCTCGTTTTGCTCACACTCCTAAAGACATTGCAGGTTAACTGTACGACCTTGGCCGGTCACTTCTAGGAGCATGGCTCCGGTAAGAATTTAGAATCTAAAAGAATATGAGATATCCGGGTTATGTTATTTATTTCTATTTCTAGTCATAAGATAGTTAGTGCATGAATTATTAGTTATGTGTTGGAGCCTTATAGAATAGAATTACAGTATGTGATATTATTATGATATTCACTATTGTGATGGTAGATATTTGCTAATTATGTCTTATATGTGTTTATCATTTCTTATCAACGCAATTAAAAGATCTTGTTGATTGAAAATATGTCATTCTCTGATGGTTAACTAGTAATAGTATACATGTATGGCTTGTGTAACAATACTAGGGTATCTTAGGGCGTGACGAAAGTATCTTTGATATAATACTTCCATGGTAAGGTGAGAATTACATGCATCAGTTTGAGGAGTTTTGTTGAACTTAAAAAAAGAATCGGGTTGAATGTTGATGAAGTTTTGAGTTAATTTGTTCTTGAGATGGTGTTTATGATAAGTTCAATTGTTTTTGAAGTCCTCACTAATTCAATGTCTTAAATTGTTTTGCTTGAGGACAAGCAAAAATCTAAGTGTAGGGGAACTCGGTTGGCCCTTGTGATTGGCTTACTCTATTTGTCAACATAATGGAAGTTGGGAGGACAAGTATTTTCGATCCATTCTGACTTCGGGCCTCTGAGTTGAGTCCTCCATTCCATTAGGCCAAGCAATTAACTTGGCCCCAGGCCCCTTAAGTCACTAACTAGATTAACCTTTATACGACCCAAATGTAATGTTTAGTTGTGTTGATTCTCTATTAACTAAAGTTTTGATGATAAGAAAATAATCAAGAAACTAATACTTTTATTTAGTGTGCAGAATTTTCTCCCTCTATATATGTTTTAAGGCAGAACCTTCCACAGAACTTTAAAGAATCTTGATGAGCTCAAGATAAGCGATTAAATGAGTTATATTTATGAGTTACATGCATTGTTTATCATAAACAAAGTATAATAAGTTTTGGGATAAGCTATAATGTTCTCAAAGGATTTTCAAAGGAATAAAGGATATATAAAATGTTTTTTCAGAAGGTTATTTTAAGGATAAAGCATTTTTCCAGAAAACCAAAACTTTTCTTAGGACCTTTACTAGAATTTTTTCTTTAACTACAAGAGTTACTGTTCATCTTCTTCAACAAGGTATACTACTGTTCAAATGGATTAATAGGAGTATAATGAAGACCTAGCTCCGAGATAATAAGTATATTTGGGTAATAGACTTATTTGTTCCACTAAAGTAGATTATATCCAAGGGGATTTAAATGATTATTACTTTCTCTCTCTACAAGCAGGAATAATTCTTCAAGGACAAGATCATATACTTTTTTCACAAGATTCAGGTCAAGACAAAGGGATTATCGGTATTAATTTATGACAAAAGCAAGATCATCTCTTATCTAATTTCATGGATTTTGCTAAGGAAATCAAAAGAAGATAAACGTTATCTTCAAAATAAGATAATAGAGGATAAACATTGTCACGTCTCAAGGGGTACCCTAAATATAACAGTCCGCACACTCAATATTAAAGCTTAAGTATGACAACTTAGTCATTCCCAGAAGCTTTGATATTAAGTGTAAAGCGTGCTTTCACAAATTTAGAGGACCATACATGGAACTATGAAGCTTAAAAGATACAATAACAAATTAAGAAAGAGGATTCATGATATTCATTTCATTCATAACAATAGTCTTACAAGTCTTAGGGGCATTCCCTAGCCACAATTAACTATAATTCATTACAATGAAATTTCTATGAAGTCTACATCTTATCCAATATTAAACTTCATCTAAAAATTCTTTAACCAAAAAGGAAAATACATGACTGCAAGGTCCACGTAGCCTTAACCATAAATAGGTAAACTGCAAAAGATATCTATAGGGGTATAAGCTAATAGGCTTAGTGAGAATTATCTCCATAAGTAAACTTCTTATGTAGAAAAATTCAAATAAGTTATTTAAACAATCAAGTCAAATGCAACATACATGTGGGCAAACAAGGCATATAGTTTTTTCAGGAACTATATGCTGAATGAATTTATGCCCTCCATCCGGGGTTTGGTGATGAGTAACTTCAAAACGAGTAGTTTTAGTTAGATTATGCTTTCGATCAATACCGCCAAGCATATTAAGTCTACTCAAGTTAAGCTATGCTTCCGATTTCCGCCAAGCATTTGATTAATTCCATGTCGCCAAGCAATCGCTTTCGATCATAACCACCAAGTGTTGCTTTCGACCGTGCTATCATTCTTTTCACCCGAGGATAATAACCCCATGCAATGTGACTCATTTCGTGATATGCATGAATCAATTTATTTAAGATATCATAGCATTGTTATTAGAAATTTTATGGTAATTAAAGAATTTCATACATATCAAGTACTATACTAAAAAACCATTATTTACAACATCTCTTGTCTCGATATTCTTAGAACGCTTTCAACAATTTTCACATACATATCATTTTATCTTTCCTTAATTCTAATGCGACTGCACTACAAGCGGGATGAGTCATTCAAACAATCCACTTAATCGCAATAATCACCGGGATACAGGTATTCTTCCTTAGAATCACCTAATCAAGAAAAATACCCAAAATGACGATTTCTCTGTAACTTTCTTGAGATTTGACAAAACTATGTCATAAGAACGTCAAAGTTCGTATGAAAGATGATTCCAATTTAAAATGGCTATAACTTGTCATTTTAACTCGGAATTATGTATATAATATACCAATTTCTACCTACTCGAAAAGATCTATCCATTCTAAAACTATTATCTTCAAATTAGATCATTTAGGTTCTGAAACAATGGCGATCAGATTCACCATGAATTTTCCCATCCCAAAAGAAATTTGTTTCAATCTTTAAACCATCCAAAAATTGCTTTGATAAATACTTAGTTATTATATAGTTGAAAATTTTCCTTTTTAGATATCTAGCTCGTATTTTATCCATGCTCTGGTGTTTGTTGTCCATTCCAATTTATTGAGTAAAACAATGTTAATCAAAAGTTTAGAAAATTATAGTTTACTAAATATCCATTTTTGTAACCCCTTTCAAAAATGAATATTTTGGTTCTTTTGTTTTCAAAGATATATTTCATGTTTATCTTACTATCATTCTAAATGACCTTTTTGATAAAATAATTTCTTCTTTTCTAAATTCTCAATATTAGTGTTACTTTTTGTTTTGACCATTTATTTGAAAATCTTTTGGTTTGAAAACTCTCATTCTCTTTTGATGGGATTTCCTTATATTATGTTTTTATGGAAAACATTTTAGTACCAAAAGTCATCTTCTTTTGGGAAAACAAATGATTTAAAAAGCTTTTCAAAACAAAAATTAGCTTTTAAAATTGTAGTGATTTCTTCCTAAAACTTGGAAAAGGATAAATTTACTTTTAAACCATAGATTCTACATTTCATATAAAATCATTCTTAAGCGATAAAATCTCCTTTTTGTGAGGTATGATTGGAGCTTTAAAGATTTGGACAACAATCTTAATAGGCATGATTATGAGAAATAATAACAAGCAAAAATAACATAAATAATAAATAAAATAAAGTATTGGGAGTCTTGACTTCTTCGAAGCTCTCGGGACTAAGAAGTATACTAGTCCTAAAAAGAAAGAAACAAAATAAAAGAAAAAAAATTGTTTTGACTTTATGAGGACAAGTCTAAGACTAGAGACTAGTCTTAAAACAACATGTAATAAATAATTTGCAAAGGAATAAATAAATAAATTACTTTGCATGAAAGTAAATAAATTGTAAGTGAGCTTATATGCTCTAAAGAATATATATACATAATTATACTTAGTTAGATAAAATAATAATAATAATAATAATAATATGAACAATGTAAAGTAAAACATAAACATAAATAGATATTCATGAAATAACAATACATGAACATAGTGTAGCTTCCATAACATTTAGTTTTTGGAAACTCACACCATGGTTATGTAAAGTTACATAACATGGAAGAAGAATTTGGTAAAGAATATTTTACCTAAAGAGTGTTTTGAGATATTATGTGTGAATGGGTTTTGTGTATGTGGAAGATGGTTTGAGAATGTTTATGAGAGAGTTTTGAGAGTGTAGATAGAGAAAGTGTTGAGAGAAAAATTTTAGAGAGATTTGATAATAAATTTATGGGTAGTAATTGTGTGAAATAAGTGAAAGAGAATGGGGTATTTATAAGAAATGAGGAGTGAATTTTTGTGTGATTTAAATAAAGAAAAATAAAAGAAAATTGAGAGAGAGAGAGAGAGAGAGACTTGGGGGGGAGGTGCCGACCACTTTAGGAGAGAGGGAAGATAGTGTTTTATTTTGTATTTTTGTTTATTAAATGTAATAATAAGTAAGGTAGATATGAAATAAAGTTATGGAAAAGGTAAAAAGTAAAGATAATAGGTGTATAGGTATAAGAATAGGTGTTAGAAAACGTAGAGATAAATGAATAGTATAGAATAGTAATGAATAGTGTAATGTAAAGTAGAAATGACTAATAAAGTACCGGTAGTAAGAAAATACGCGTATAATTGCAATATCTGTTATTTTTACTTATCAAAAAATTATAAAATTGATATTTTTGAAATTCTTATATTTTTACGAGTCTAACGGTATATCCGAAATATCTTTACTATTTCCAGCCCCATAACACCTTTTTCAAGAACTGTACCCTTTCGGGTTGAAAACGATTTGCGTTTTACTAATCTGATCTTTTTAGGCTTTCTTATGTAATTACGAACTATTCTATATACTAATCTCTTACTTACTTTCTTAGGGTTGCTAATACAAAATTATCGGACTTAAACCATTACGTCTAACTAGGGTTTTGTTGACTTTAGGGTTTCTGTTTGATTTTCCAATTAGGGTTTAAGCTAAACTGATCACAAAACTTTGGGGGTTTACAAACGTTATCTTTAAAATAAGATAATAGAGGAAGATAATGATGAAGATCGAGATATTAGCAATAGGTAATTTCTAAAGTCTATCTCCAAGCAGAACAACGATATGGAAGGAGTTCAAATGGGATACATCCAGATTTTGATATATCACGTGAATCAAGCTAAGTTTATCTATCTATTATAATCACACATTTTTGAATTTAAACTAGGAGAACAAGTAGAAGTTTGATATTATTATCTTCTATCTGTTGGAAGCAATTGGGTGGTTTTCAGATTTTAAAATAAGGATAAGGCATAATAAATTTAAGCCGAGATATTTGGGATGGGATATCTATCTTTCAAAACAACTTCTGAACGTTAGAAGAAGAGTAATATATGACGAAGACAGAAGAAAAGAAATAATCATTGAATATTTCTTCTCCACGCAGCAAACAAAAAGCTCTCTTTTACCAAAAAACACACATAAGCAAATATAGAAGAAATCACAGAAGTTTTCCTTTATCGAGATTTTTCATAATTTCTCTACATTTGCAATAGCGAGTTGATCTTTTAGCGTTCATTCTTTAGCTCTTTGATTTAAAGATTTTACTGTGTAATGAAGGAACGTGTTGTTGCCTTTTTAGTTGATAGTTTAGTTATAAGTTTAGACTATGTAAATCGGTTGTAGCTAGAAGATAGCTATGAGAATCAAGCAGAGAAGATTGCACAAGCTTGTAATTTAAACTTATTAGATATAGTGAAACAAAACCCGTAGGATAACGAGGTCCTCGGCTCGGAGATAGAAGAGTGGACTGACCACAAGTTGGAACCACTATAAATTGCTGCCTAATATTCTTTTACTTTTATGCAATTTTATTTTTATATTTGTTTAATTGGCATATTGTTCTCATTTTTCAAAACCGAAAGGGGATTATTTTTAAAGGCAAAAATTTGTAATGATCAATTCAACCACCCTTCTTGATTATTATTTGAGACCAACAATTGATATCAGAGCAGGGCTCTTTTATTAATTTGAGTGATCCAATTAAAAATGGCTGAGAACAATGTTGTAATTAACCGTGTTCTTTTCTCTGATGGTTCAAATCTTTCTTATTGGAAAATGCGTATGGAAACATACATTAAAGCTAACGATTATGATTCTTGGCAGGTTATTTCCGTTTGAGACAATGTGATTACCCTCAATGGTAATTCAACTCTGACAGACTCTGAGAAGAAAATTATTGAGAAGAACAACAAAGCAAAAAATTTACTGTTGACCATAATTGCTGCTTTAGAATTTTATTTGATATCTTCATTTGTAACAGCAAAAGAGATATGGGATAGATTAAGTGAAACTTATGAAGGAATAAATACAACTAAAGAAACTAAAATTAATGCTTTACTTCAGCAATATGAGTTATTTAAGTTTAAAACTGATGAGTTTGTCAAAAATGCTTTTAACAGGTTCACTGTAATAACAAATGAGCTGGCATCACTTGGCAAAGTGATTGGTGATCCTGATCTTGTGAGAAAGATGCTAAGAATCTTACCACCTTCTTGGGATGCAAAGAAAACTGCTATAGAAGAAGTATAGGATCTCAACAAACTTTCTCTTAGCCAACTAAGAGAAAAGCCAATGGCTTATGAATCTCACAAGAAAACTACATAAGGAGAGGAAAGTAGTACCAAAGGGATTGCATTCAAAGCTATGGAAGCTGGATCTGATGATAGTGAAGATGAAGTTGAAGAAGATATAACGCTACTAGCTAAAAAGCTCAACCGATTCTTCAATAAACAAAGAGGTAAGAAATCTAGTGCATTTAATAAAACTACTGAATATAAGAAAAATGATGGAAAATAGGCGTATAAAGAAAAAGAGAAGAAAGAAATCCAGTGTTATGAGTGCAAAAGGCTAGGACATATCAAATATGGGTATCCTACTTTGATAAAGAAAATGGAGAAATACAAAAAGAGGAGTCAAGCAATGTTAACAACATTGAGTGATTTGGATGACACAGAAAGTAGTCTAGAAGATTCTGATGAAGAAGAGGAAGAAGCAAATCTTTGTCTCATGGCTACTTCTAAGGTACATTCTTAATCTGATAATGAAATAACTGAATATGGTATGATTATTGAATTGAAATGAAAAGTTTTTAAAAGTTCTTAAAAAGGCTGATTTAAAAATAGCTAAGTATGACAATGAAGTAAAATCGCTTAAGAATAAAAAGGAGGTTCTAAAACAAACAAATTCTTTACTTGTTGATGAAAACGACATTTTAAAGCATGATGTTGAAAAATTGCATATAGATAATGAAAAATTAAGAAAAGACAATAGTTTGTTAAAAGAAGAAATTGGAGTTTTGAAAGTAAAGTAGACGAGTTATCTAATTTAATAAAGAATACCTTTAATAAATTTAACGAAAGTGATAAAAAAAATTAACAATGTTAATTTAATCTCAAATATTACCTTTTGAAAATCATGGTTTAAGGTATGAGCATGGGTCTAATTCTAATACATCTAAGAAAACCGTGTTTGTAAAAGCTAAACCAAACACAATTAATGAATCAAGTGTTAAAAAGCAAGATTTAAAGTTAAATCACATGAAAAGGAGTTATACACGCAATACCAGGAGGTATTCCAGAAGTTATCCTTTTTATGAATACAATACTATAAAGTATTCCAAAAGTTATCATTCTCATGAAAACAATACCAGAAGATATTCCAGAAGTTATCTAATTCAGAATAACATGAAACAGGTAAACAACAGGTGTTGGAATAACATCTCATATACATGTTTCTTTTGTAATAAACCTTGTCATATTGAAAAATATTGGTATTATAAAAGAAACGAGCTTGGTAATGAACAAGTTAGACAGATAAATCAAACGAGCTTATCTTATAAAGGACCCAAACTTGTTTGGGTTCCTAAAAAGGTTTAATCCTTTTGAATTTTGTAGGAACATGAAGCTAAAATTAAAGAAACATGGTATCAAGACAATGGATGTTCCGGATATTTGACAGGAAATGCTTCATTGTTCACTAGGATAACATGGGAAGAAAAATGATATGTGAAATTTAGAGATGATAGTAGAGGTAAAATTGTTGCAACTGAAGGTATTGGTCTGTCTCCTTACATCATAGAAAATTGAGCATTAGTTAATTATGTGAGAAAGGTTATAAAATGGTTTTTGAAAAAGACAAATGTTTTGCTTTTGACGAAAATGGTATAAAATTGTTTGGAAGATTTAGAAAGAAAAAACATATATTTGATAAAATCTAAAGAAGTTGAAAATGCTTGTTGTTTGCTATCTATGAATGATGATATTTTCGTGTGGCATAAACGTTTAGGTCATGTAAATTTTAATCAATTAGAAAATTATCTAAAAAGGATATAATAAGAGGTTTGCCTAAAAAAATATAAAACTAAAACTAGATGTGAAATGCGATGCTTGCTTGAAAAATAAAATGGTTTATGTTTCACACAAAAGCAGAAATGAAATTTCAACAAAACGATCTCTTGAATTGTTACATATTGATTTATTTGGACTCGTGAGTGGAAGTAAACATGGACTTGTGATTGTTGATGATTATTCAAGATACACTTGGGTTATGTTCTTGCGACATAAAAGAGACATTTTCTATTCTTTCAAAAATTTGCAAACCAAATTCAAAATGAAAAAGGAATTTCCATAATTAGTCTTAGAACTGATCATGGAACCAAATTTCAAAATTCAAGATTTATAAATTTTTGTGAAGAACAAGGTATGTCTCATAACTTCCTAGCTATATACACCTCAACAAAATAGAGTTGTGGAACGCAAGAATAGAACAATATAAGAAATGACAAGATCTATGTTAAATGAAAGTGGTATTGCTGAGTATTTTTGGGCAAAAGTAGTTTCTATAGCTTGCTACATCATTAATCAAGTTTACATACAACCCATGACATCCAAGACAGCATATGAACTCTTTAGTGGTAAGAAGCCTAATGTTTCTTATTTTCATATTTTTGGCTCTAAATGTTTTGTGAAAAAAGAATGCTTTTAATCTTAGTAAGTTTGATGAAAAATCTGATGAAGCTATATTTTTAGGATATTCTTTAAATAGTCATGCCTATCGTGTTTTTAATAAAACGTCTAAAACTGTTGAAGAATCAATAAATGTAGAGTTTATTAAAGATATAAATGATGATGAATCTGATGATGAAAAAGAATCAAAATCTAAAGAAGAATCTTATTCAGAACTAAAGTCTAAAGTACCGGTTGTTGAAATCCATGAATCTGGAAATACAAAACCTTTTCCAGAAGGTAATACAGAAGGTACTCGAAAACCTAGAGAATCTGAACCAGAAGCTTCTAAGGCTTTGAGATATAAATCCGCTCATCCTCCTGAACAAATAATTGGTGATGTTCAATCTGGTGTTAAAACAAGAGCAAATTTACAAGATTTTGAAAATCATTTTGCATTATTATCTGAATTAGAACCTAGTAATGTTAATGAAGCTTTAAATGATAATAATTGGATAGATGCCATGCAAGATGAGCTAAATCAATTTCAAAGAACTCATGTATGGAATATTGTGCCTAGACCTAAAGGAAAATAAATAATTGGAACTAAATGGGTATTTAAAAATAAACTGGATGAAGATGGTAAAATTGCTAGAAACAAAGCAAGATTAGTAGTTAAAGGATATTCACAAGAAGAAGGAATAGATTTTGATGAAACATATGCACCTGTAGCTAGATTAGAAGCAATTCTTTTGATTCATGCATATGCATGTTTCAAAAATTTTAAAGTTTTCCAAATGGATGTAAAAAGTGCATTTTTAAACGACTTTATAAAAGAAGAAGTTTTTGTAGAACAACCATCTGGTCTTGAAGATCCTTTTAAACATGATTACGTTTACAAATTAAATAAAGCTTTATATGGTTTAGAACAAGCCCAAGGGCATGGTATGAAAGAATGAGCTTATTTTTAATTTCAAAAGGATTTCAAAGAGAAACTATTGACACTACCTTGTTTTTAAAACCATATGATCAAGATATTTTAATTGTTCAAATATATGTAGATGATATCATATTTGGTTCTACTAATGAAATGTATTGTCAAGATTTTGCTAAGTTAATGCAGGTAGAATTTGAAATGTCAATGATGGGAGAATTGACATTCTTTCTTGGACTACAAATTAAATAAACAAAAGAATGAATTTTTATACGTCAAGAAAAGTACACTAAATAAATCCTTAAGAAATTTGGATATGAAAGGATGTAAAGGAACTACAACACCTATGAGTACTTCAACAAGCTTAGATTCTGATTCAAATGGGAAAAAGGTAAATGAAAAGTTATATAGAAGTCTCATTGGTTCTTTGTTATATTTAACTGCATCCAGACCTGATTCTTTATTTAGTGTATGTTTATGTGTAAGATTTCAAAGTGCACCAATAGAAACACATCCGATAGCTGTTAAGAGAATTTTCAAGTACTTGATAGATACTTTTATATTAGTCATATGGTACCCTAAAAATCAAATTTTTGATTTATTAGGATATTTTGATGCAATTTATGCTAGTTGTAAAATTGATAGAAAAAAGCACGTCTGGTACTTATCAATTCTTAGGTGACAAATTAGTTTCTTGGTGCTCTAAGAAACGAAATTCTGTTGCCTTGTCTACAGCTGAGACATGATATGTTTATATTGGTAATTGTTGTGCTCAAATGCTTTGGATTAAACAACAATTACTAGATTATGGTTTATTTTACAAAAATATGCCTATTAAATGTGATAATACAAGTGCAATTAATCTGACAAAAATCCAGTACATCATCCGATATCTAAGCACATTGAAATTCGACATCACTTTATTCGATACCATGTTAATAATGGAAATATAGTTGTTGAATATGTATCAACCGATAATCAATTAGCGGATATTTTTACAAAACCTTTGGAAAAAGTTTATTTTGAATTTATCAGGAACGAGATTGGTTTGTGTTATCCGTTTAAAAATAATATAAAATAATAAAAGAAAACAAAGAGGCGTCATGAAGCTTTGTGCTGAATAAATGAGACATGTAACTTTGTGCAATGAATAACTTCCCACGGAAACTTGTGCAGAACTTTTGGCGAGCAAATCTTTTAAATGTCTTTTCATTCTTTTCTTTATTTCATTATCTTTCTTCACTTTGTTCTATCGTGTTTTGGAAACCCTCAAAAATTTATGTCTCAAAATTTTTTCTCTCAAATGGCTCCTCGCAAATCACAAAGAATCTCCAACAAGAGCTTCAAAACTGTCCTATCAATCGACCCCATTTCTATCCACGATGAATCATCTGATACCGACAAAACCCTATCCTGCTCATCATTTCCTGTTACGGCTCATGAGATTCCTTCCAAATATGCTCAAGAAACGGGTCGAAGCTCAAAGAAATCTAAAGAAACATCAAATGAAGAAAATCTCAAGAGCAACGATCTACTAAGTCAAACCCATAACCTATTTTAGATCTTCTTTAGAAGATAAAGAAAAGGAAAATGAAAAAGAAAGATGTTTCGTCATCTCCAGCTGAGGATTTATAGCTGACAAAGAATAGAAAATTGAAAAATTTTGTCACTAATCTTCCTATAACAAAGGTAAAAATCCATGACTGTTCTTTTATTGATTTCAAGTACTTTAAGAAACATGGATTTTCTTAGAATGAGTGGCTAGATAATATTGGTGGAAGAAAATTATGCAATCTGACTGGGGATGTGATAGGTGAGATGATTGAAGAATTCTATAGAAATTTGAGACAAGTAGATAGTAATAGTTTGAAATCATGAGTCCAAGAAATAAATTTGACCATATCTTGTGATGACTTGATCAAATACTTTGGATTAAAAGATTGTCGTGATGACAATGCATTTGTATCCTTACAGAGGAATGATTTGTTTTTTATTATAAATGGCAATATTGGAGAATTTTCATATGACGATGTTTTTGTTTATGAATTTGAGTTGATTGTACGGATCCTTCATAAAGTTGTGAGATAGTGTATACTTCCAAGAAAAGGAAGTACTACCATTGTGATGAAGGGAGATGGTTTGGTCATTTTAGCTATGATGATAGCTATGATGAAGAACATCAAAATAGACTTGGCTAAAAGGATTCTAAAACGAATGTGGAAAGATCAAGAGTATAGGGTGTATGGAAGTGCTTTAATGGAACTTTTCAAGTTCAAAAAGGTTCCACTCATAAAGAAAATAAAATTTCCTATTGGTTTAAAAATAATTGGAGAAAAGAGCATGCACCATATGCAAATTAGACCCCATAAGAAGTTTTGGCATGCTGTAAATGGTGCAATTTATTTACACAAACGATATAGCAAGAGTGTTGATTGGGACAAACTTAAGGCAAGAATTGAGGGGGAGCAAGAACCTTTTCCAGAATCTTCACCAGAAGTTTCTTCTGAAATGGAAAAAGGAAAAGAACAACAACATAGGTCTGGTAAGGAACTGCTACAAAAGAAAAAGAAGAAGAAATTTGTGCCTATGACAGGTGGTCATTTCAAAATTGATGAAAATGTATGAGTAGAAGAAGGATATGATAGTGAGTTGAGTGATCCACCTCGGTTGTATAAAGGGCCTGGTGAAACATCTTTTGATCCTCTTCCAACTTCCCTTGCAAGGCTAATAGGGGAAAAGATTGAGGCCAAGCTTGATTTGACAAAGTTCATTACATTGATGATCAAGACCTATTTCTCTACAAAGCCTGTCCCTACAACTCATTAATCTGCTGCCACTTCTTTAGGAGCTATTCCATCTTTTTCTCATTCTTCACCAGCACCAGCAGAACCTATTCCAAAGGTTGCCCCTACCGACACATCTGAGGATAGTTTTGTTCCTCTTCCTCGTCGTCTTTTTGAGCTAACTCCAGCCAATCTTAGTCTTATCCCTTACACTCCTCTTGCTGTTCTACAAACTCTCCAATCCTTTTTTGCTACAACTTCACCCCATGCATCTATATCTTATGTTGCTGACGCTTTAATGACCTTTTCTTCGTCTACTACGGCACGTCAAAAGGTTCAGGCAAGGAAATCCACAATCCTAATTAAGAAGCCATGACATGTTATGTTTTTGAACGCCTTTACTTTGTTTTATTCTGTTTGAAAAGACGTTGTTACTTTTTATTTTGTTATGTTCCAAAGACTTATGATTAGACCTATATTTTTATTGTGTTTTTTTTTTTTATCATGTTATTGACATTATGTTTCTTTAAGTAAATGTTTTGCTGATAACAAAAAGGGGGAAAGTTTGTGAATGGTTGATATGGATGAATGTTTGTGAAAGTCTGTGAATGGTCATATGGCAAATAATTTTTATTTTTTAAAGATGTTTTGTTATCATCAAAAAGGGGGAGAATGTTAATTCTCTATTAACTAAAGTTTTGATAATAACAAAATAATCAATAAACTAATACTTTTATTTAGTGTACAGAATTTTCTACATATATATGTTTTAAGGCAGAACCTTCCACGGGACTTTAAAGAATCTTGATGAGCTCAAGATAAATGGTTAAATGAGTTACATGCATTGTTTATCATAAACAAAGTATGCATAAGTTTTGAGATAAGCTATAATTTTTTCAGACGATTTTCAAAGGAATAAAGAATATATAAAATGTTTTTCAGAAGGTTATTTTAAGGATAAAGCATTTTTCCAGAAAACCAGAACTTTTCCCATAACCTTTACTGGAATTGTTTTTAACAATAAGAGTTATTGTTCATCTTGTTCAACAAGGTCTACTACATTTCAAATGGATTAATAGGAGTATAATGAAGATCTTTCTCCAAGATAATAAGTAAATTTGGGTAATATACTTATTTGTTTTACTAAAGTAGGATTATATCCAAGGGGATTTAAATGATTATTACTTTCTCTCTCTACAAGCAGGAATAATTCTTTAAGGACAAGATCATATACGTTTTTCACAAGATTTAGGTCAAGACAAAGGGATTATCGGTATTAATTTATGACAAAAGCAAGATTATCTTTTATCTAATTTCATGGATCTTGCTAAGGAAATCAAAAGAAGATAAACGTTATCTTCAAAATAAGATAATAGAGGAAGATAATGATGAAAACCGGGATATTAGCAACAGGTAATTTCTAAAGTCTATCTCTAAGCAGAACAACGATATGGAAGGAATTCAAATGGGCTGCATCCTGATTTTGATATATCACGTGAATCAAGCTGAGTTTATCCATTTGTTATAATCACACATTTTTTGAATTTAAACCAGGAGAACAAGCAGAAGTTTGATATTATTATCTTCTATCTGTTGGAAGCAATTGGGTGGTTTTCAGATTTTAAAATAAGGATAAGGCATAACAGAATCAAGCCGAGATATTTGGGATGGGATATCTATCTTTCAAAACAACTTCTGAACGTTAAAAGAAGAGTAATATATGTTACAAGACATAAGAAAAGAAATAATCATCGAATATACCTTCTCCACGCAGCAAACAAAAAGCTCTCTCTTTTACCAAAAAGACACATAGAAGCAAATACAGAACAAATCACAGAAATTTGCCTTCATCGAGATTTTTCATAATTTCTCTACATTTGCAATAGCGATTTGATCTTTTAGCATTCATTCTTTAGCTCTTTGATTTAAAGATTTTATTTTATAAAGAAGGAACGTGTTGTTGCCTTCTTGGTTGATAGTTTACTTATAAGATTAGATTCCGTAGATCGGTTGCAGCTAAAAGATAGCTGTGAGAATCGAGCAGAGAGTATTGCACAAACTTGTAATTTAAACTTATTGGATATAGTGAAACAAAACCTGTAAGATAACGGGGTCCTCGACTCGGAGCTAGAAGAGTGGATCGACGCACAAGTCGAAACCACTATAAATTGCTACCTGATCTTCTTTTCTCTATTCTTTTACTTTTATGCAATTTATTTTTATATTTGTTTAATTGGTATATTATTCTCATTTTTCAAAACCAAAAGGAGATTATTTTTAAAGGCAAAAATTTGTAATAATCAATTCAACCCCCCCTTTTTTATTATTATTTGGGACCAACAAGTTAGTCTCAAAGCACTTGTAAACCTCTAATTTTTAGGATAATTTCAAGCTAAACCCTAAACCGGAAACCTTAAGTTGACAAATCCCTAGGAAACCATAGCAGTTTAGATTCGCCAACCCGTGTTCTTAAACCAATAATTCGAAATGTGAGTGGAGAGTGTAGATTGGTTCGTAATAATGTTAGGATGCTTAAAAATATCAGATTAGTGAATTTTTGACCTATTTCGAACCTAATCAAATACAGACCTTGAAAAGCGTGTCTCGGGGCTCGAGATACTAAAAAATAGTTAGCACCGTTAGATTTGTAATTTCATAAGATTTCCAAATATATCAATTATAAAATTTTCCGGGTTATAAAAGTTATAGTTATAACGTTTATATCGTATTTTTGTTACTTGGTACTTTAATTGTCTAATATATTTTTTGATTTCTAATCATACTATTCACATGTATAACCACCCGTACCCTATTCTTACATTCTTACAACCTATTCTTACAATATTACATCATTTTCCTTACATTTACTTTTCCAATACATTTTACTACATAAATTACTTTTAAATTTTGAATTTTATTACACAAAATTATCACACATCTCTCTCTCTCTCTCTCTCCCTTTATCAAATCGACGCCCCTCCATCTTTTTCTCCCTCAATTTGCTTTATTTTCTTCAATTTATTTATCACATAAACCCTAATCCACTTTTATATAAATACCTCTTTATGCTAACTTCATTTTACTTTCTCACTTTTAACAAAACAAAACTCTTGCAATTTTTTTCTCTCCTCTCCTCCTCTCCTCATCTTGCCATGACACACACACACTCTCACAATTTTTTTTTTCTCTTCAAGTTTATCTAGCTTCACACATCTAATAGGTAATAGATCTACACCTTACCGTAATAGAACATGTAATGACAATATCCTATATGTGTGATTCCACTCAAAATCCCCATGAGTTTTATGCTAGGAATGTGGAAACACTTGAACATGAGATTCTTGTCATCACAATGTTGTGGATTTTGTTATCTAAATTATTTTGCTTTATTATTGAGTTATGTTGTTATTATTAATGTTTTGTGCATGTATTCATCATCTAACCTTATCTACATAATGATAATAGTGCATTTACATTTATAACTAGTATAATAAACTAGATTTAGTTGTTTTAAGTGCATAAATGCCTTAGGTTTTTGTTTTATGTACATAAAGGACTTGTAGTAGCATGATAATAGTGTGAAAATGTTAGAAAGCTTAAGATCTAATTTAGTTGCAATAAAAATAATTTTTGGAAATTCAGATCTAAAAGAACCCTATATAGAAAAGCTATTTTTCAACTTCAAAATGAGTATTTTACATTAAAAATGAAAGACTTAGGGAATAGGTATAATAAATGAGTGGTTTTGATGAGTAGAGCTTAGATTTACTAGGGGATATTTTCAAAACAAGAAAAGTTTACAAGAGTTATGTTAGCATTATGTTTCAATCCCAACAACCAATTTAAAATTCATAATAAGGAAAGCTTGATATATGAAACCTATTTTTCGACCCCAAAACAAAATTTTTATTAAAGAAATTGAAGCCTTAAGGAGTAGGTTTGATTTGGAGTTAGTTTAGAAATATTAAATGAGTTTTACAAAAGAAATAATCTCAAATATAAATCTCAAAATTCAGATTTAGAAATTACCTCTATTTAACCATCTATTTCCAAATGCCAAAATGAGGATTTTAATGGAAAAATAGGAGTCCTAGGGAATACATGTAATAAATACCTAATTTTGACAAGGATAAATGAAATTTATTAAAGTATAATCATAAAACAAGGAAAGGTTTCAAAGTATAGATTAAACAGTGTTTTCATTTCTTAAAATTTTGTAAAATTCGTTGTCACGCCCCATAGGGGTATTCTAAACGTAACAATCCACCATACTATATAAGACTCTCGAATTTCTATCCGAGCCCTTCGGGAGTCTTGTATAGATATAAAGCGTCCCTTTACGACAATAGAATACTTTATTCAATGGAGTTAAGAAGTTTAATGTGGCATTCAATAACCATAGATAATAAACCAAAACACATACATAATTACAAAGTCTAAGGGGCATTCCCCCGCAAAATAATATTAAGTCCATTACAGTCATCCAGAGTCCTTTGGTTTTCCGTTGAAGTCTCAACAAAATCGAAATAAACTTATAAAGGAAACTCCTAGCTCCGGTACCTGAGCTGTAGCCTGCCTTGGCCTAAGCCAAATGAATTCGTGCTACAACAAGTAAAAACTATAGGGGCATAAGCTAACTAGCTTAGTGAGTGAAAACTTCCATATTGCAATTAAGACAAATCATTCAAGCAAGTGATTATTCAATCAAGTGAAAATGCATCAAACAAGTGGATTTAGCAAACATATGACTAGCCAGAAATCATATGTGGATGGACTTGCGCTCTCCATCCCGGGTTAGCAGATTAACGAATCCTACGGTACGACGCCGTTTAAGTTAACGGTCAACTGAACAATAATTCGTTTTACGGATTACGATTAACCAATATATTCGTTTTATGGATCACGAAAAACCAACAAATGCTAATGCTCCATCCCTATCGTGATATGAATGAGTTCAAAGTTACATTTAATGCCCAACAGTCAATTAATCTGATTCTTTTAGGTCACTAAACAATCTTCGCAGACAATCAATTGTAGCTCCTCTCTATACAAACAATGGATTTATCACCCGGCTTTGATATTCTTTAATTCCAACTTCACATATCAACAGCAGTCAAATATAATTCCCAAATACCCCATCATGCATATTCATTTTTATCTTTGCCTAAACAACTAATGCAACTATCGTTACAATCACAAGCAATAATTGAAATTGGAAGTAATACTCATTCGGCCATGGTACGCCGGTCTCTTAGTAGTAGTAGTCGGGTGGCAGGGTATGGCCGTTCTCGAGATCACCTAACAAATAAGAATAACCCAATGAGAATTTCATCACTTAATTAATTCAAGCTACGCATCTATGCTAGACAAAATCGTAATTCTCGCTATTTGCGGAAGTTCCAACTTAAAATGGCCATAACTTGGTCATTTTAACTCGGAATTTCGCAAATTTTATATCAATTTCTATCTACTTCGAAAGATCTATCTATTTCTATTATTAATTTTAAGTTTTGAAAATATTAAGGTCACAGAACAGAGGGATCAGATCTGTTCTATAACTTTTTCATTTCTGAAAAATTGTTTTGCACTTAATCACAATGTTCCTAGTTGATGATTCATGTATAGATGGAATATGAATGAATTCCTAATATGAATGACATGTAATGAGTTCAATATATACATGGTCTTGATGATTTTCGATAATGAAACTTTTAAGAACTCCTAATTATTGCAAGACTCCACAATAGTCATTTCTTAAAAATCCATTTTTCCAATTTTGCATCTCCTAGTGTTTTAGGATTTTATTCTTAAAATTTACTTGTTATCTAAATAAAAATGAGTCCTTATCATCTATACTATCCAAGACCTTCATTTCTACATAGAAATTCACATTTTTCATCTATACTATCCGAATTTTGGAAAAAAATCATTTATTGCATATTTCCTATGAAAAAACTTGTTTAATGCATCAAAATTTAAAGCTTTACTATATCTATTGTCCAAGGACTTCATTTAACACATAAAACATGCAATTTGAGCTCAAATACTAGGTGATTACATATGCATCATCTCAAATTATGAATTTGACAAATTGATCACTAACTCAAAATTTTCCATCTTAATTCCACTTCTTGTTTTACATATTACTCATGCCTAAACTCATTTCAACTTGTAAAAATCATTCCTTAGAGATACCTATTACATATACCGTTCATTTTTCATGTAAAATATGAGTTTCAAAGTGGTTTCAAGGGTTTTCAAAATAGGTTTAAAAAATCATCCGAATTTTTCCTTTTAACTTTTTTACCAAAAATCTTTTCTTTTCAAGTTCCTTGCCTTATACTCATGAAGATCTATCAACTAACAAATTTATACATACAAGACTTAGCTTTTATGATCATTAATGCATAAAAATACAAAATATTCATATGAACATGAATGTCAATAAAGATATGAAGGTCTAAACACTAGATCTACAACTTATAGTGCATGAACATGAGTTTAAAGACATGAACACAAACTTTTCATGCAGGATCTCTACTTTTATATGCATGAACATGGTATTACTCCCACAAAAACTCATTAAACACAAGATCTACTTATTGTGATGGCATGATATTCTTGTATTAGTGTTTTCTCATTCCTAGCATTTGCTCATTGGGATTTAAGGTGGAAAACACACAAGAAAAGTCTTGCCATTACAAGATCATGTAGTGGGAAGGCTAGAAATCATCACCTAAAGAGAGGTTTGGAGATGAAATGAAGAAGAAATGGACTTGTGAGTGAGTGTGTGTGTGTGTGTGGTGTCACGGTACTAGGAGGGGAAAAAGAGAGAGTTTTAACCTTTGTAAAAATTTGGAATGAGTGAAAATGAGGAGAGAGAGAAAAAATGAGCTTATATATTAGAGGAATTAGGGTTTAATTATAATAAAAGAAGCAAAGATAAAACAAAAAGGGGGAAATTGGGGAGGGGGTGCGCCGGCCATATGAGTGAGAATTGAATTTTTGATAAAATTTGTAATTTAAGTAATAAAATGTAATAATTAATTAGGAAACAAATTTTCTTGGAAAAGAAAATATAATGAGTACTTGTAAATATGTAAGAATAGGGTATGGGTAGTGTGTAGTGTAGGTTGTACCTATGAATAGTGATAAATAGTAGACAAGACATCTACTTTATCGGTAGTAAAGAAAATACGGGAAAAGGCTATAACTGTAATTTTTATAGCCCGGAAAATTATAAAATTTATATTTTTGAAATCCTTATAAAATTTTGATTCTAATGAATATTCCGGAATATTTTTCTGAGTTTCTGGTCCTGGGGCTCGTTTTTTCCGTAATTGATCTCGGGAAGGCCCATAATAGAAATTTTTCCAAAATTAAAACTTTCTAAGGTTTGAAATATACTTTAAAACAATAATTCACATTCATTTATTTTATAAAACTTCTTTTATTATGAAATCGAAGAAAAGCCGGATTTAGGGTTTCTAAGCTTCTCTCGCTAAGCTTGAACTATACCAAATTAGGGTTTTGCTTTTCGATTTCCGGAGTTTACTTGACTACTAAAAATACCGGGGTTTACATTCGTAACTAGGTAAACCCTTTATTTAAATATCTATTTTCCAACTCTAAAATGAAGAATTTTATTAAAATAATGAAGGTGTTAGGCATATAGGTCATTAAGGTTGAGTTTTGCTAAAAGCAAGTATGATTTTGCAAGGAATAAAACTAGTTTTCTTAAATCTAGAAATTTAAAAAGTTTTGCAAAGCAAAAGTTTTTTAAAAGAATTTTTGCTATCATGTAAAATTGAGGATATACATATAGATTGCTTATCTCATGACATTCATGATAATAATTTGTATGTATTGCATATACACATAATGTACTTGGTAGAAACAAAGCTGGGAAAATAGTGTTTTACACATCCCATGGAGCATCGTCTAAGTACATGAGGAAATAGATTGACCAACACCCATGAATCATGCATCCCATTAATTTATTTATGTATATAAAAGAGTCTTTCAAGATATAATGATAGCTAAGTATCTATCAAAACTTTTGAATGATGCTTGGATTGAAATCAGAAAATTGATTTGTGGGTTGGGGATTTCATATAGCATTCTGTACCCTACTATTCATGGACCAAATGACCTTGTTTAATTTAAATAACTTTAGAAATAGATAGGTCTCGTCGAATAGATAGAAATCGATATATAATGTGTGAAATTTCGAGTTAAAATGACCAAGTTATGGCCGTTTTAAGTTGGAATTTCCTTTTAGATGAATTTTGACGAACTTGTTAGAATAGAATTTATAAGTTCATTCAAACTTCATAGAAATACTCATTAGAGTTATTTCTTTTGATTAGAAGACTCAGGAGATGAACTAGACCTTCCCGATGACTATTACTATTGAATGGACTTTCGCGCCATGGCAAAGTGAGTTCACTATCTTTAAATTATATGCTCTTGATTGTGCTAGTAATAATAGTGGCATTAGAACTAGAAAAAGATAAAATTGAAATGCGCATGTGAATTTTGTTAGATTGAATTGATGATAAGAATATCGAAATGCGAATTATTATAAATATTTGTATGATTTAGCATAGAATTGAAGTGTCTGCAATATCTATGAGCGCTTATAATTCGTTTAAATAATATGCCATGATATTATAATTAAATTGACCATGCATACCATATGTTGAGTCACATTAAATTTGTTATTATACCTTTGTGGGAATAAGGCATAATAGCTAGGCAACGAGTAGGCCGGAAAACTCGAATATTGGCATGGAAAGGCCTGAATTAAAATGGAAGTAAAGTAGGCACTTGAATCAACTACAAAATTAGTGAGTGGGGTGGGCACCTGAATCAATCACTAAATATAAATAAGAAAAAATTGAAATCCATGGTCGTATAGACCCGAAACACCTAACCCCGAATGGAGGGCATAAATCCATTCAACATAGGACTCCTGGAAAGTCTTATGTACTGTATGCTCACGTGCTTGTGCATTTCATATGATTGTCTAATAGAACTTGCTTGCCCTATTGTTTGATGAAGTATTTTAATTTGAAAGTGAAACTCACTAAGCTCGTAAGCTCATACTCCTATAGTTTCTTGTTGCAGTATGATTATTTATGGCTATCTCCGAAAGGCCACTTTCCTCAGGTATAGCTTTTGGAATTTAAAGAGCTTTTTGAAGAAGTCGAGACCTATATATTAGGTATAGACTTATAGTTAAATGTCCTTAATCTTATACATATACGTTGTTGTAAGAGACTTTTGTGGACCTAAGGACTCTTAATATTTTGACGGGGTATGCCTATTAAATCTTTGTAATAGATTAATATTGGTTATAACTGTTATGATTCATATTCTTATCGCTACATATGTCTTCTTAAGCTATTTCGATTCAAAGTAGGGTCCCCAACATGGTGAACGTAAGCTTTACACTCGGTGTCTAAACTCATGGGAGACAGCTGTTTTCACTTGACATCCATAGCTCAATCTGGATCGATTTGCATAAGATAATGTCATGACACTTCTCCATGATCATCACTAAGCCCACTGCAATTGTAACCATTAAGCCAACCAGCTAACTAGTCAACCACTCACCCACTTGCTTACTACTTGCAAAATCGCCAGGTTAGTCTCCTATAAACATTCACAGCTTATTTCAGATAAAGGTAACGTCGCATTATACCATTCGTATTCATTCAATTTGCAGGCTTGTCATGGCAAATACTGACTTAAGCATTAGAGTAGCTACACCAAGCTCATGCCCAATGTGCTACTAATGCATTTTCTATTTTATAAACTTCCTTACTAGTTGTGATTCAAGCCTATTATTTATAAGTTTAGTGCTTACTGGATTCAAGTAAGCGACAACAATAATCCTCCATTTCTCCATTTGATTGTATTTTTCCATTACTTATTGCTTGATTTGCTTAAAAAGATATGTAAGTTGCAAAACTATTATTTGTATCCTAAAAAGAATGTTATTTTATAACAATCATTAGGTTGATAATTATATAAACCACCACCATTGGTCTATCATTCAAGATTACTTAAAGATCAGTGATTGGATTGAACATTTATTATTAGACTTATGGTAATTAATATTGACAATATAACTCAACTGAACATGTGCTAATTACAATCTAATTTTTCCATCCAAGTTTCCTCATCATTCGGAACATGGAAGGCAGGGCTAAGACTAGTTAGATATAAGCACGATTCCAAAACTGAATCGAGACCGAAACCACCCGTTTTGGATCTTGAAAATGAGGAACCGGAATTGTCTCCCATGGTTTCAGTCCGATTTTGGTTTTGAAATCGTAGAGTTGTCTCTTTTTTCAAGTAAAGATAAAAAATAAATGAATTTTTGTTTTTGATAAAATAAATTTTAAACTCAAAATAATTAATTATTGGTTTTTAAATTGTTAAATTATTTAACTAAAATTTTTAAATAATTGTTTAGAATACACATTTATTTATATATAAATACAATCAATATCAATTTTGGTTAGTAATATGAGATTGTAAAATACTCTAGAGGGTAAAAAAAAATTATAATACAAAAAATAGTCTCACGATATTAAAAAAATAAAATTTGGTTTTAGAAAAAGTTTATATAAATTAAATTATATATGATTTTAAAATTTATTTATTTGTATTGTTAATAAGAATATATTAAATATTATAAATAAGTAATGAATTTTGATATTCACATGGAATGGTGTTAATATTAATAATTATATATTTAATAAAATTTTTAAATTTTTTTTAATTTTATTTTTAATGAAATTGCCCAATTGATTTGGTTTCGATTCCGAAATCATTGATGATGGTTTTGGTTCAATTCATGAAACTAAAGAATTCTTCCTTCTAAAACCGCTCAACCGAAAAAATGCGACAAATCTCATGGATTTGAGAGATGAAAAATTAAGCGCTAAAAATTTGCGCCAAAATTTGAAAAGAAAAGGGCAAAAACTCTTTAGAGGCTGACTGGAAATCTAAAGATGGGGGACACGACATGCGGCTGACGTGGAAATGAGCACCGGGTGATCTCACGTTGAGGACCACGTTTGAAGCCCCGGATGGACGCCCACCATTTTTTTATGAGTAACTGCACACACCCTAAAAGACCTCCCTAAACCCAGCCCCTGTCTCAAAGTCCCAGTCCCATGTACTACTTCTGGAAAAAAGAAGGGTTCTGAGAACTGAGAAGGCACACTCGCTCGCAAGCCGCGACGAGTCCGAATTCCAATCAATTTCGATATTAAATCCTATCTTCACTTGATTAAGCATCTAACAAATACACCCTAGGGTTTCTTTCAGTTTCTTGAGTCTACTTGTTTTGCTAATCATGGCCGATGAACAGGCGCACGGTGGCACAGAAACAGTCGCGGCGGAGGATATCGAATCACGGGTTCAAACTGCTATTCGCTCTCGCGTCACGCATTTCAAAGAGCAAGCAGAGTAATGATTTCTCACTACTTCTTGATTTTATTTGGTTATTCAACCAACTGCCGTGTAAAAACTGCGTTTTTAGGTTCAGAGCAGGTTTCAATTTCTGTGTACTTGTTGCTTTTGGGTAGGCATACCCGACGGTGGGTTACTAGGTTTTTTTTTTTTTTTTTTTTTTTGGTGTGTTAGTGTTAGGTTTAATGGAGAGTGAAGAGTTGCTATGAAGCGGTGAAATATATGCGGTTTATGACGTGAATAATCCATCGAGACTCTTCAGCATTAGGTCTCGGAATGCTTTGAAATGCATCTATACTTTAGTTGCAGTTGTGTGCTTTCGCAAGATGCTTTTAAATTTGATACAAAGTGTTACTTGATTTACATGTATTTCCATGCCTCTGATTAATGGATTAGGTTGCTGAAAATTAGTGATGGCTGTATCTATTTTCTTGTTGTTGGTGCTATTTATACTTACTTTCACCACGTGGTAACTGCTGCTGCTGGGCTCTGTTCTAAAAATTATAAAAAGAATGCAATGTGATGTATGCGTATTGGCCTTTGCTTGCTGAATGCTGCTTGTACTTTGTTGAAGAGATTCTACAACCATTTCATATGAACTCGTTTTCCATTTCTCCTATTTTTCTATATTTTTGCTCGTAGATAATTATGGTTTTGCCTACTGTGCGATTCTTTCAGCTTGTTTTATAGACTTGACTAAATCCGAGGGTGATTAGAATTCAATCCTTGCTTTTTTATTTTCTGTTTTAATTACAGCTCATTAACCCTTGAGGGTGTGCGGAGATTGATAGAGAAAGACTTAGGCTTGGAGGTGAATACATTGGATGCTCACAAAAGGGTTGTCAAGAAGTGTTTACAGGAGGTAATTTCTGTCTCAAGTTTTTTTGCTTTGTCATCTGAACTCCTGTCATAGACCTTGCCTTTGCCTTACTGAATGCATAAAATGGATTCACCCAAAAAGATGCAAAAAATGAAAATACCATATGAATAAGACTAACATTAAGACAAATGTTTGTTTTAAGCAGCAGTGCTTTTTCACCTAAAATTGATTATTCTAAGGAATATGATGAGGTACCTTCAACTTAAATCACCTGATATCTAAATGTTTTGCCGCTGTTGTTGAGATTGTAAATTATAAATCAGAATACTAATTCAAATCTACTGGCTTGTTGGAGGAAAAAGGACTCTTTGTCTAGGTTTTTGGAAGAATTCTTGTTGAAGAATGAAGTTTGTTTTACATCTACCTCAATGAAGCTCAGACACTATTTGAAGTAATGTTTATGTCAAAACTGGTCTATTCAGTAAAACTGCTCTCTTTCTCCCCTTCTTCTTTTCCTCTCTCTCTCTTTTTTTGCCATTTCAATTGTCAGTAGGTACAAGAAAAGAGCATACTAAAAATCTATTGTATTGAACTAGGCATTGAAACAAAACAGTTGCCAAGATCATTAAAATGGCTTTAAAACTCTCTGGTGCTCCTAGCACTGTTAGAGAAGAAGCCACTACAACAAAAAAAGGCCACATATACAATATTCACAGCAGACAAGTTTAGAATGATCTTAAAATAGCCTCCATTAGGTATTCTGGATCACTAACACAGCATGTATTCCTTTTTTCCCACAAAGAGTAGCAAACCATGGCTACAGCTTTCTTGCTCATCACATTGAGAGTGTTGCTATTGCTGGAAATAAAACATCTGGGGAAGTGGCAAAAGTAGTTGAATTTGAGGATGATAAAATTGCCCCCTCTTTGGTCAAAAAAGAAAAAAAAAAAAAAAAAGCCCCGTGGCCTCCACTCTACTTTAGACCTCTGCAGCAAAGCTATGCATGAGAAACAAATGGTCATGAGACTCCACCCTTCCATGCATTAGGCAACAATTCTCAGAAATAACACCTCCTTCACTACTATGTTCATGGTGAGAGGCTTTCCCTATAGGCCTACACCAAATTTACAGCAAGATAAAAGCATGAAGTGGAGTTGTTTCCCTATGCTGAACCATGCATGCCATGGCACCAATGGAGCTCTCCCCCTGTAAGATTATGAGCATGCTTAATAGGAATTTCTTTGTAAATTTTTTGTTTAGATTCTATAAATAATCATATATATGACCTTTAAATCTGTTTCAAGTTTTTGATTCCTCAACAAGTGAATTTTCTTGACATGCGTTGTCTTATTTATTTATTTTTGTATATGAGGTGTGTGTTTATGGCTGGGGTAAACTTTAATGGCCCGTTATTTAGATGTAATAGATGGAGGATAGAATAACTATTCTAGGAATATATCCTATTATCTTGTTTACTTGCAAAATGGATTGGGAATATTTATTTTCAGTAAACTTTTTATTCTCTATGTTGAGAGAATAATTAAAATCACTTGGTAGGTGTTTTTTTACTCTCTCTTTATTCCTTCTCCAACCCATTTTGCTTCCAATAAATAACTTTTTGTTTATTTAAAATAACCAAATAGGAAATTTAGATACATTAGATAGCTAGAGGGAAAAAATGCTCTCTCCGCTCTAAAAAGTTCCCACCGTTAGGTTAGGGTTTATTCTCTCTTTTTCTCTTCCCGCTTCTCCGTCTCTCTCTTGCGACTCTCCTCCATCTCTCTCTCTCTTTTCTCTCTCCTCTCGCCCTTTCTCTTTGTCGTTCTCCTTTCCTTTTCTCCTTATCATCTTTCTTTTTCTCTCCTCTTTTTGTCTTCTTCTTCCCATCTTTCTCTTTTCTTCTCTCTCTCTTCTCCGATCCCTTTTCCTTCTTTCCCCTTCAACCTTTTGTTCTTCTCTCTTCTCTCTCCTCTCTCTTGCCATTCTCCTTCTCTGTTTCCTTCCTTTCTCTTCCTCTCCTTCCCACTCCTCTCTCTCCTCTTTTCCCTTGTCTCCTTTTCTCTCTCTTACGTCGTCCCCTTCATTCTCTCTCTTCCTTCTTTTTGTCTTTGCCTTCTGAGGCACTGATGAGGGGTAGTGCTTCTCACCAGTAGCCAAGAGCTGGCACCAGCTTGGGGAAACTTTTCCCTCCTGGTTTTGCCAACAAAGGTTCTATTGTGAAAGAGCATGAGGCTAAACCGGTGGTCCTCCAATAGGTTGAGGTTGGTGCCAATGGTGAGTGTGTTGATAAAGCTCGCAGGTTTGTTTTCTCTAGACTTAATGTCTCTTTCAATGGGACTTCATCTTTTGGGAATGCTACTTTGGAAGGGCGTTAAGAAGTTTTGGACAAAGTTGAGACTAGGTGTCCACCACTGTCCAAAGTAGATGAAGTTTGGAAAGATTTTTTGCCGAAGAAAAAATCTTTTGCCAAAGCTTGTGCCCAACGAAGGTTGTCTTTTCGGTTCCGCATTGTTTTTAAGTTATCTTTCTTCCCTTCTATTTTGAAGAGCCCAACTGCTAAGGTAGCTTTCCCTCCTATTGCGATCGAAGGGGCTAAATACTGGGAAACCACTCTAGTGGCTTTCTTCTTGGGACGTAAGATCCCTTTCTTGCTCGTCCAATCCATTGCTCTCCAAATTTGGAAAGATTATGGTATTCTCAATGTTTTGGAGAACAAGGATGGCTTCTACTACTACAAATTTGCCTCCTCTTTGAACTTTGATGCCATTTTGGCTAAAGAGTGGTATTTCGCTGCGAGGTATTTGGTCTTGCAAAGATGGCAACTTGGCATGTCTCTTGACAAGCCTTAACCTACTATGTTTCCTGCTTGGGTGTTCTTTTCGAAAATTCCATGTGAATTTTTAGACACCAATGACGTTAGTTATATTGCCAGTGGGGTAGACAAACCACTATAAGTGGATACTCTTACTGCCTTAAGAGAAAGAGCAAATCAAGCAATAGTTTTTATTGAAGTGGATGGTAGGGAAGACTTTACCCTCCAAGTTGAAATAATGCGTGAAAGCGGTATGTCTACTATGGTCTTGGTTGAGTACCAATGGTTACTACCTAGGTGTAAAAAATGTTGTCTTTGGCCACTCTTGTAAAATTTAAACAATCAAATCCTGCTCATGAAGACAATTCTACACCTCGAAGTAAAAGGAAAGAGAAGCAACTTGTTTCTCATGAAGTTTGCTTGGCTAATGAAGCTGTTTCCAGGGTCTCATGGTCATATTTCTAAGGATCTTATGAATGGTGAGGAGGTTGTCTCCCTTGAAGATGGCTCACACAGATTGCACGGAAGGTCCTATAGGTGTTGATGAAGTTCCTAGCAGCCTTGCTCCTTTTCAAAGCTCTAGTGATGTTCCAACCCATATTTCTGAAACTTCGAGTTTAGATAATTTTGTGAGGTCCCCTATAGACTTGGTTGAAAATAATGGGTTGAACTTTGATGCTTCTCCAACAGTGGTGCCCCTTGTAGAAGGAACCTCAAGTAAAATCAAACCAATGGATTCTGGCCTTTCTTTTTCTGGGAGCAGCAATAGCTCTTCGAGTAGGAAAAAGAGGAAAAAATTCCTCAAGAAGAGAAAGCGCTCCTACATGTAACGCTAGCGTGTTTTTTTTTTTTTTTTTTTTTGTGGTTCTATGAATTTTGCGGCTTAAAATGTTTGAGGCATTAGCAATCCTCTAAAGTAGTTGATGTTGGAAGGTTTGTGCAAATAATGATGTTTCTATGGTGGGCTGCTTGAAACTAGAGTAAACCACTTAAATGACCTTACAATTAAGCATACTATTAGTTGAAATTGGTCTTTTTGTAATTAATAATCTTGCTAGAAAATGCATTTGGTTGGGTTGGGATGATAGTATCTAGGATGTGTCTATTGTCATGGAGCATGCCCAGTTCCTCCATTGTTGTTCTAATATTAGGGCTAATGTGCAGTTTGCCGTTACTTTTGTTTATGCATGAAATTTTGACCGTAAACGTAGGGATCTGTGATCACAGCTTTTAGGCATCTTTTCTCTTGTTTGTGGAGACCTTGTATCCTTTTGGGGGATTTTAATGATTCTAAATCACCCGAGGAGATTGTGGGAGGCAATAAAAGGATGAATTCAGCTATGGCTGATTTTAAATCTTCCCTAGACAATGCTCGACTTTCTAACTTACGTTTTGTAAGAAATTATTATACTTGGTCTAAGCAAATTGATATCCCTATTTTGAAGAAGCTTGGCTGGATGCTTGTCAACCAAGATTGGGTTGTCAATTCCCCCTGTTCTAAAGCTAATTTCCTATCACCAATCTTATTGGATCATGCCATGAGTATGGTGCTTGGGAATTTCTCTCTTGGCTGGCATAGATCTCCCTTGAAGTTCTTCAACTTCTAAATTGATGTTGATGTGTTTCTAAATTTGATCTCCCTAGTTTGGGGAAGTCTGGTAGAGGGGTCAATGTTTTTTCAAGTATTGTATAAGTTAGAAATTTTGAAATAGGAGTTGAAAAAGCTGAATAAGAAAAAATTCTCTAATATTTCAACTAAAGTTTTGTAGGCCAAAGAAGCTCTTAGCTCATTGCAGTCATCAATTGCACAAGGGGATGTATCTCACATGCAAGAGGAACATGAACATTTAAAAAATATTATTTCTTGAGGAATGTGGATGAGAAAAATTGAGGATCAAGTGGCTCAAGTTAAGAGACAAAAATACTTATTTTTTCAACGAGGCCACGATTCATTGTCATAATTGAAGTTCGATCCATTCTCTTGAAAGATAAGATGGTTCGTTTGGCGTTGGTACTGAAGCTGTCCATGAAGAGCCGATCTCTTATTTTTTTGACTTGTTTAGAGATCAAAGGGCTGGTCAAAATTTGTCTAACTTGAATGACCTTATCACTTGGAAGCTCAATCGGCAACAAGTTGAGCTCTTGGAGTTTCCTTTCCTTTCATTGTTGATGAAGTTAAGGTTGTTTTTTTCTCTCAATGTGATATTAAGATGCGGGGTCTAGATGGTTATTTTGCTAAATTCTTTAAAGTTGCTTGGTCAATTTTTGGAGAGGATATTAGGGAAGCGGTCCTTTAATTCCTTCATTTTAGGTTTCTTCTTAAAGAGGTAAATTCCACCATCATTACATTGGTCCCCAAAGTTGCTATAGGTTGTCAAATTTCAGGCTTATCTTCTATTGTAATGTGATTTATAAAGCCATCGTTAAGCTTCTTGCCTCTTACCTTAAGAATGTCGTGGGCTCTCTTATTGGAAAAGAGCAATTTGCTTTTGTCTCTGGCTGCAAAATTACAGATAACATCTTCGTGGCTCAAGAGCCCATCAATGGCTACCGTCTTAGTCTTGGTCCGCCCAGGCGCACCGTCAAAGTTGATATCTCTAAGGCCTATGATACTCCGAACTAGAGATTTCTCGAGAAAGTGCTAGTTTGTATGGACTTCCCTTCTCATTGTAGGAAACTCTTGGTCCAATGTATGTCTACATTAAAATTAGTGGGTTTTTTCCTTAGCCAACATTGTATCCGTCAAGGAGATCCTATCTCTTCGTACCTACTTGTCCTTGTCATGGAAGTTTCGTCTTGTATTCTTTGGAAAATGGCTTGTAATCCAGCTCTCTCCTGTCATTGGTGTTGCAAGGACATTATAATTACTTACTTATGTTTTGTTGATGATCTTATGATCTTCTGTAAAGGTGATATCCGCTCTATTTTGGCCATGCAACAAGCTTTGAAGAATTTCCAAGATTTATTTGGGCTTTGTGCCAATGGAGCAAAGAGTATGATTTTCTTTGCTAGTGTTGATCTTCCTACTAAGGAGGCAACACTTGCCGCCTTGGGTTTTCAGCAGGGTTAACTTCTAGTCCGGTATCTTGGTGTGCAACTTGTGTCTTCTAAAATAAGGAGGGAAGATTACGATTTGCTGATTTTCAAGATTACTTTACGTCTTCAAGCTTGGACATCCAAAGTCCAATCTTATGTGGATAGACTACAACTCTTAAATCTATGATTTTTCCTATGCAAGTGTATTGGGTTTCTATTTTCATTCTTCTTAAGAAAGCTAAAGTGAGGTGGGAAGTGGTGTGCTTTCCTTATGTGCAAGAATTTGGGATTTCTAAATTGGAAGCTTGGAACAAGGCTGCCCAATTAAAGCATACATGATATATTTGTAGTGGAGGCTTTAGAGGCATTTGGGTGGATTGGGTTCATACAGTTTTACTTAAAAGGAGAAGTTTTTGGGAAATTAAGATCCCTCTTATTTGCTCTTGGTCATGGTGGAAACTTATGAAGTTGTGCAGCTTAGCTTGATAGTTCTCTTCTTAGTTGGTTAGGAATAGGGTCTCTTTCTCCCTTTGGGCTGACTACTGGCTTCCGCAAGGACCACTTCTTAATTGTTTTTAATGTGAATGAAATAACTTCCTTGAGATTTCCTTTAAATGCTAGGGTTTGCTCTTGATTGACAATGGATTTTAGTGCTTACATCCATCTCCTTTTTGGGAAACTTTCAACATCCCCTTAAATATTGTTTCTAAGCCATCTACTGAAGATAGGCTGATGTGGAGGCGATCTAAATCTGGTAGTTTCACTATCAAAGGTGCTTATAAGGTGTTTGTATTGGATGGCTTAAAAGTTTCTTAGTCTAAATTAATTTGGAATAAGGATGTTATCCTTAGGTATGGTTTCATCATGTGGCTTGCTGTTAATAAGAAACGATACACTCTTGATAAATTGTATTAGTGGGGTGTGACCTCAATTACTTCATCCTACTTATGTTCTAGTGGTTTTGAAACCCATGGGCACCTTTTGTTCTTGTGCCCATTTTTGCATTCAGTTTGGATGGCGTGGCTTGCTTCTTGATTGTCCTATATCTTTCTCATAGTAGCGCCTTATGAAATTTTTGAATTAACAAAAAAGAAAAAAAAAATTTGGGGTATAGTGGTATTTTTAATTCTATTCGTAGTTTAATACTGCAATTAATAAATTACAGTAAATGCTACAGTTCGTATTCTTTGTAGTAAAACTTTAGACAAAGTAAATGTTGATATACAATATTTGTAATACTATTCTAAGGTATGACTTTTCTAAATCCTTGTCTATTCCCTATGTCCAAGTAACTATTTTGTAAATAACATGCATAGTAATTGGAAACATTTTCAAGTGTAACTCAGTGCACAATTTTTCTTCTTTTTCTTTCCCACTAAGTGAAATATAGTATTTTATGCTTGCTTTGTGTCATAGTTAAATTGCTGAAATAAATGATTCGTAGACCTACATTTTGCTTCTTATAGATGTGTTTATTAATATTGTCAAGGTCTATGTCATAAATTGTACTGGTAATTGCAACTTCACCCCTAACTCTATAGGGAGTGAGTGCAGTTCTTAAAATATGTACAATTCTTATCATTTTTTAAATTAAACTTAATTTAAATTTTGTTACCCTGACTTTTTTTTTTCCTCTTTCTTTTAAACTATATTTTGACCATAAAGTACAAAATAAATTCTATGACTTTAGCTAGCTTGAATTTCCATTCAAATATATAATGCTGAGTGCTGCTCTTGTCTTAAACTCAATTTAATATCGAGGACAATCTTGCCTTAATTTGATGATCCATGTTGTAGAATGTCTTTAGTAAACTACATTTTTACTGAAAATTATTTTATATGAGCATTGGAAGAGGAGACTTTCTATGGTGCAATATATGTTTGGTTTTTTGCAACAGTGTCTAGATGGTGACGATGATGTCTCCAAGAGTTCTCAGGAGACAAGGCAAAATGGTGCAGCTTTAAATAAAGAAGGAGCTGACTCATCTGAAGGTCAAGGGTCTATAAAGGAGGTTAAGGAGGCTGGATCAGAAAATGAGGACTCTCCAGTAATGGGTCTTCTGACAGCTAAAAGAAGCAACAAATCTGAAAAGGAGAGAGATGAAATCAGCGAGAGCAAAATAAACAAAGCCATAAAAAAAAGAGCTTCTTATTTCAGAGCCAATTCAGAGTATGAAGCATTCTTTCTCATTTTAAGTCTTATATTGTAGTAATTTAGTGTTTTTTGCTCTTTTGTAAATGCTTTTTATCATATGCACACACAGGCATGCGTGTATCATGGACATGTTCATGCAATATAGTTTAGAAAGAGGAGTAACCTGATTAAAATGCCAGGACACTCACTATGGCTGGAGTTCGTCGACTTTTGGAGGAGGATCTTGAGCTCAATAAGCATGCCCTGGATCCGTTTAAAAAATTTATAACTGAACATGTAGAAGAGGTGATTACAATGCCAAATTTACCTTATCTCCATGCTGATATAGTTTCTTTAGAGGGAACAATTCTGGAGTCAGAAGCGCCACAAACTTGCTTTATTGGTTTTGTCTTGTTATTTACTTGATAGGTGTTAAGTACTCCAGGAGTTCCCAAATCTGCAAGTGGCTCAAAGGTTAAAGATAGCAAAAAAACTTTGCGAAGGAATGTGCCCAAAAAGGTCAGCAGTGATGGAAATTCTGATTCTTTGGACAGTGACAAGGATGTAGATGAAGTTAAACCTAGAAAGAAAGCAGCTTCTCAAGGTAGGTCGCAGAAAGCAGAAGTTCCAAGAAAACGTAAAGTGCTACCTGCAAAGGAAACTAAGGCACTGAGTAAAAAACGAATCAAGAAGGATGAAGCAGCATCAGATAGTAATAGTGACACAGCAAATCAGGGACGTATGTCTGAGGATGGGGAATCTCAGTCATGTCCTGAAACACAGACACGGGTGATGCTTCTTCCTCTGAATTCCTGCTCAAAGAAACCAAGAAATATCTGTTAATTTGTCAGCTGACTTGCAGAAAAAAGAAGTGTCAACTCCAGTTTATGGAAAACGTGTGGAGCGTCTCAAATCAATCATTAAGTCCTGTGGGATGAGGTCTTATTTAGTACCTTATTTATGAGCTTGGTTTATTATCTACATATTCTTACCAAATTCAATTCTTTCAGTGTCCCTCCTTCAATATATAAGAAAGTAAAGCAAGTACCGGAAAAAGACAGAGAGGATCATCTAGTAAAGGAGCTTGAGGAGATACTCTCAAGGGAAGGACTGTCTACAAGTCCTTCTGAAAAGGGTTAGTCTTACAAAGCATGCATTTCTTGGAGCTATAAAGCATCTCAAGCTTTGTGATGCAAGTATATATTGAATCAACATAACTTTGAAGAAAATGAAGCAGGAAGAACATTGCATTCCATGTGATGTGTTAAGCATTAGATGATACTAGTGCTTGATGTTTTTATATCTCGAATTCACCCATTCACTGAATCATCTCTTTTCATAATGTGCAACAGTTACAGTGCTTTGTTAGCTGGTGGCTCATCTCATTAACTGACTGTGATGTAACTTTTCTTGCTGGTCCGTTCTGAGGAAAAAGTGGCTGGTTTGGACTAAGGAGAGATATAGAACAAAGTTAGCGTACCTGTACCTTAAAAAAGGGGCACTATACCTGTGCAGATGAAAAATGACACCCCTTTTGATCCATTGAATTTTAGAAATTTCAGTTATTCAATGCAAAAAGGGTGATTGTCCAAATGAATAAAAATTTTTGTAGCTACGTGAAAATGCACATGCTTTCCACTAGACTTGGGGATAACAGTAGGGCGCCTGCTGGCAGTTACAGTTTGGGTTTTAGAGAGTAGTTTCAAATTGCTTACAAAAAACAGAGACCGTGACTGGATCATCTTGGTTGTAGACTGCCATTGAACATTAAAGCACTCTGGATAGCACAGTTATCTGTTATGATGGAAATTTTAATATCAATGGTTTTGTGCTTCTGATTTATCTAAACTGCCAAATTACGAAAGAAGACAGTTTAGAGCAATTTTAGTAATGGGGAAAAAAAAAAAAAAGAGGGTATATGATTGGAGAAGGCCAATACTTACATAGTGCAAGATTTTGACTGAGAATTTTTCATTTTGAGATTTGCTGAACTTGGGAGTTTTGAATTAAGAATTAAGCATGTTACACATGCACCTTTCTTAGGTTCTCAGATACCTATCAATGTTCAAAAACTCCAAACAAATCTTTGTTGTTTCAGTTCCTTGTCTTGGATCATTTTATCAGATTTAGTTGGGCATAACGAATATCAGAATTTATTTCACTTATGGGAAAATTAGTGGATCTACTTTGTACAATCTACTCTACAGTAAAACTTTCAGTTGACACCCAGCCAGAAATAAGATGATGAATGAAAATTCAAACAAATATAGTAAGTTGTTGCAAGTGTTAGTGTCCAAAATAATGTGGTGAAGGGTTTTATGGTTACACCCATGCTTTGAAGGGAAGAGTGGTTGTTTTATTACTGTTTTGGGATCTTTTTCTGCTTAAAAGCTTCTCATTTAGTGATGGAACAATACAAAAGAAAAAAAAACCCTAACCTAGTTATAATTTTCTTTTGTAATCAGCCTCTTCATGCCTCCATCTCTTCCTTGGTTTTGTCACTGCCAATAGCATCTCATCATCATTCTTCTGAATGCCTGAAAGCCTCTTTTGATCTTTTAACTAGAAAAAGAACTTGGTAACTGGAAGGTAATAAATAATCAATTTTTGAGGAGTTTCATTATCATGCATGGAGCAGCACGTCTTCAAAGGTTGCATGTCAGAATTCTGATTGATTAAGAATTTGTAAAGCGTTTCAACCATGGCATGGATATTGTTATTTTATACTACACATGGGTTAACACAATGATACGTAAAATGATAACGTATTTCTTCCCTTGGAATGGATTTTTTGTGATGCAGAGAATTCATTACACAAACCAACTTTGGGTTTAATTAAACTGTATGAACTGTTTCTATTGTAGAATTTAACCATCCCTAAGCCAAATGTCCCTAATGTTGTACGACCCCATGGCTTAATATTATTTAATGATTTATTTCTCATTTTGCGTGAGCATTTATCTCATTAATGTCAAATATGCACGAATATGGTCAGTGCTTCTGGTGCTAGGGATGCAGATTGACATCTGTATAGATTTTGTAAGTTTCAGTATTGCAGTTTCTTTTCCTTTTGAAATGCTTTATACTCATAGGATCTTGTGCATCCAATAAAAAAAAGTAAAAAATCTGTAGTTCATTTTCTGCTTTGTTCTTTTTGGACTGCTTTTTGTTCCAATAAAGATAGTTATAGGTCATTCCACCTTTTGCACCAATAATATACTGATATTTTGTGCATTTGTGGGCTGTCTCATTGATTATTGGCTACAGAGTTCAGTGCGCTGATATTCTTTAACACAACTAGTTCTGTTTATTGTAACAACAAATTGATTATTGCATTTTTTTTTCCTTGTTGAAATCCTTAGAGATCAAAGAAGTGAGGAAGAGAAAGGAAAGAGCAAAAGAACTTGAGGGCATTGATATGAGCAATATTGTATCAAGTTCACGTCGAAGAACCACTTCTAGTTATGTACCTCCAAAGTCTGAAATAGCAGTTGGCAGTGACGGTGAGAATTCTGACAGTGAGGATGAGGGAGAGGAAGAAGATGATGAGGAGGATGAAAATGATGATGATAATGATAACAGTCAGAGTGAAGATCTTAGTGATGAAGGTAACTGACCATTTGTTTTTTTTTTTTTTTTGGCTCTCAACTGTCTATATAAGATCCTGCGAGTTGTTATTTTGATGGCATTGGATGTGATCATAAATGATTTATTGCTCTTTATTCCAACCTCACCCCTTGTGTGTTTTGGGGGGAGTGGAGGCGGGTTTAAATGCCAGAAAAGTTGCTAATTAACGTTAAAGCTTAATTAAGATTTAAAGTTGATTTATAAAAAAAATGCTATGCAAACTCTTGAAGATTCTCTTTTATTTAATGACAAATATCACGGAATTATTACTTATAAGAAAAGATTAACAAGCTTTGTAACATGTATTTAAAAATTTAGAAAAGTTCCCTTGTGGAAGTACAATAAGTATACAGCTGCAAGAAATTGAATTTTTTATGGGCAATTGTCCCACTTGTAACAAGGTGGAAATTTAATGATTAACTGGTGCGAGTGCCTATATAAAGTCTGAAACTTGACAAAATTTGAAAGTCGACCATTTGAATGTTGATTAGAGTGCTTAATTCTGTCATATGAATTGATCCTTCCAACTTCACTGAATGGAGATGCTGATAAAAGTTTTCCAAACATGCAGCAGCTTTACTGCAATGATGATGGGATGTGCTTAGACCTGCAATCTTTTTCCTAAAAGGATAAAATTGATAGTGGACATGGGCGTGTGGGTGTATTCCTTTTAATATTCCTTTTGGTTTGTAGATGTGCTAATAAAATGCATCCTCTTTTATGTGTTTTTCTCTGCAGATCAGGAGAGTGACTAGAGAATATGTGAGCTAAAACACAAGACATTTTTTCCTGAAGCATATAGGTACATAGATTAATGTTACGGTGGAACTTTTCTCGAACCTGTATGTGGTTGCTAGTATGTTTGTTTGAAGGTGTCTTTATATGATATATGTATCTCTCTGTAACTTAGCTAATTCAGAAGTAGGATATTTGCTTTGAGGAGTTCAGTGTATGACATGTCAGAGTAGTCTTCTTTGGTTAAGGTAATGTAGGCATATTGATTTCATTTTTATTGAACTAGGGATGGTTGCATTCTAATCTTCCGTGCCCGGTTGCTGTAAGTAATACTTTAGCTTTTGTCCAAAGCTAGATTTACAATCCTTGCAATCCTTGCTCTGGAGGGGGGAACTTATAGCCTATGCCTAGTGCACAGTGCAGAGCGCTTATGCAGGCAGATAGACCTTTAGGGTCCATTTTTATTGGGATCTTGTAGATCGTAAAATTCTTGTTCAGAAACTGTGCACAGTATGTAGAATATCATTGGCTGTTAAAATTTGTATTTTTCTTTGAAATCCTTTAGATCTGGTAGTCCATATATATTATGCAACATGCACTGGTCCATGGAAGAAGTTTTCCTACACATCTACCACAATATTGTTCCTTTCTTGATATTTTCTCTGGATCCTATATTTACATGAGTTGCAACTTATTTATTTATTTTCTTTTGGGCCAAAACATGGTTTGTAACCTGATAATGTCAAGAGTTTGACAAAATTTGGACATTAAAGAACATCTCATTGAGCTGGTTAGTTTTGATATGTACAAAGAAATTATCTCTATTTTGCGGTATGTTCTGTATAAATTTACTGGCGAGTTGCTCAGCACCTGCTGGAGTTTAAATTGATCAGACTGGAGCTTTACTGATGCGCGTCTCTTTCTAGTTTCGATGCCAACTGATGCGTTTTTTACGGGATTTTCTAATGCAATGTGAAAATTGATTTTTTTTCTTGTTTTTTTAGTTCTTGAAAATAAATATAAAATTATGATATGGAGGTATTCAATATTCGATATTTGTCATAACTATTAACATGAACTGATTTTGTGATTGAAATTATAATTCAATAGACCATGAATGGATGTTAAAAGGAATCAAGATTCTAATAATGTAATTGCTACAATTTATAACAAGATTGATAAGAATATGACAAATGAAAAGAAGTATCATTTAATATTCAAATCATCAGACTCAAAAATTCATCATAAGATTAACAAGACGGTATATATAAATCTCGGCAAGTTCTAATATATTAGAAATTAATCAAACAATGAGATGCAACATAGAAATAAGATTCTTGAAATACGATTCAATCTTAAAATATCTAAAATAAAAATAAGAAAATAACATATTTTGGAGCATGACTTAATCCTAAATATTTACAATAAAAGAATAAGAAAGCAATATATAAATACCATATGGAATTAATTTAGTAGTTGGATCAAATATATCTTTGCTAATCTTTTTGTCTAATCTAATTTCTATTATGGTTGTGGGATTGAAAAAGATTTGTTCTTGAATCTTAGAAAACATATCCACTTGGATTAAAGATTAATTTGTGAAAAGAAAAAGGTACCAATGGTGCAATAGCTTTGTCATATTGGGAATGCCATAATAAATTTGTATGTGTTCTATTAATATAAATTTTCAAACTAAAATAAGTTTTAAAGGAAGATATGAAAGTAACAAAATGATTATAAGACTTGTGATGGTTGAAAATAATGAATTGTACTCATATTGTAATTTATAATCCTGTTCAAAAGCATTAAATAACATTTTATTATGGTTACTTTGAATTATCAATAATACAATGGGAACTCTTTCTTTATCTACTGTGACTTTCACAAATTCTTTTGTCTCTTCAATATCTACAATTCTCTTTTATAACCTCCACACCTTCTTTCTCCATGGTTTCCATAATGTGAAGCTAC
Organism: Combretum micranthum; assembly: GCA_024138025.1. Taxonomy (NCBI): domain Eukaryota; kingdom Viridiplantae; phylum Streptophyta; class Magnoliopsida; order Myrtales; family Combretaceae; genus Combretum; species Combretum micranthum. Next base: position 122,190 of record JAMXBD010003324.1, read on the forward strand.
ACCTCTAACTCTATTTTACCCTGTTCATGGGCCCCAATTATTCTCTTTTTATCAACTACTTCAATCACCTCATCTGATCTTGATGAATTTTTATTGATAATTACCCTTTTTGGTGTATCAATTTTTGCCCTCTATTATACCAATTTGTTCTCGTCTTCTTCAATAACTTTTACCTCTTTTGATGCAATCATTTTTCAATCCCCTCAATCTTTTCACGAACAATTCTTCTCTATCTTCTTTTCATAGTAAAAACTCTTTCACTCCATCTTTACCATCTTTACCTCCATCCATTTCTCTTGTTGCTAATAATCTGACGTAAATCTGTGGCTCATCAGTTTCTTTATCAACACTATGTTCACACTTTATCCATGTCTGCCCCATGCCTCTCTTTTTGTAATTTATCCTAACATAAGCTAGTAAAAACCAGGGATGCCTTTTGCACCTTGGTTTGCTCATTCCTTTTATAATAGTCAAACACCTTTTCGATTTGTGGCACCCATTTCAAAAACTCCTTAAGCATGCTACTCCTAGGGAAAGGTAAAATAATATCAGCTCCTTTATGTTTGCCAGTTTGTTAGCCACACTTATTTTGTGTATCAGGTCTTTTTACAATAGTTCTGAAGGTCTCTTGAATCTGATTGAACTTTTGTTTTAGCACTTTATTGCCATCACTGCTCTATGATATCTTTCCAATGTTTGCAATAAAAATCCCTAATCTCACAAATTAAAATAAGAAGAGATTATGATACTTATGACAAAGCGTCGGACCTTTGCTTTGATACCAAATTAATGTGTATCTTTTCTTACTATGATATTGAAGTTGAACATATTTCTTGTTGCTTTGGCACTAAACTAATGCATATTTAATAGGGGTTTCTAATTTAATATGAAAACTGTTTTTTTTTTTTTTGGTTTTTTGATTTATTAAACTAATATAAAATAAAGATACGGATATAATTAATATTCTATATATGCCATGAATATTAAAAATGAATTGATTTGTTATTAGAATTATAATTTGATGGATATTGAATTATAAAGTTACCATGGATGTTAAAAGAATTAAGGATCCAATCAATGTGTTCGCCACAATTTATAATAAGATTGATAAGAACACAACGAATAAAGAGAAATATCACTTAATAATAAAAACTCAAGTTTTACAAAAAAAAAATAACACTCAAAATTCCATTATAAAAATTATGAGACTTAGCTTATATATAGATCCTAACAAGATTTAATATCTTTTGCAACTTGTTGATGGTATAACATGGACCACAAACCTTCTAAGACGAGTCTAGGCCATTGGCCAACCGGATCAACTCATTGAGCTAGGACTTAGTCCACGCTAGTAATAGCCTGAAGCCCCACTAGGGCCCTTACTGCGTTAGTTTAGTGGATTGACCGACTCCTTCAGTACTTGGTTGGCACTATTCTTGGAATCTCTTAGTATGCTTTCCTCAGTTAGGCTTGGCGCGTGTGAATGGGGATTAGTGGTTTCACTTCACGCTCACCGTAACAGTTGTCACTTGCCCACTCTCCAATGATCCCACAGTGTGCCCAGTGGTTAGGGATTGTTTAACTATAAATAACTATTTCTCCTCCATGAGGATGATATGTCTCCTGGACTATCTTTCATACTCATAGCTTATCCGTGAGTTGACATGTTTGTTGACTTAGACATTAGAGTGGTTGTATTGGGCCAACCCTAGCATACCACTAATCATGTTTTTGTTTTGCAGACTTACGATCCTTTAAGTCTACTCTAGATTACTAGTATTCAACAACTGCCATTAGAAGATATCAAATAAAAATAAGATACTTACAAAAAAAAAAAAAAATCAATCCAAAAATATCTACAACAAAAAATAGGAATATAATATATTTTAAAATATTACTTAACCTTAAAATATCAATAACATATGGAATTAATTTGGTAGGCTGAGGTTTACATATCTCCATTTTTTCTCATCCTATCATTTACTCTTCCATGTGAGCTTGAGCTTACCAGCTTCATTCGTTGAGCTTATTCATTGAATTATCTAAATCTTGAATTGGGTTTTACCTTTAATATATATTTAAATATAATGAACAACACACACACACACATATATAAGTTTAAGCCCAAAAATTGTTTGCTATGAATTTGAGTTTTATGAACACAAACAACGAAACGTTAAATAATAATTTTTTTCGTTGAAATGTTAGATTTTCATTGACGATTCAGGAGTACATGAGTAAAGAAAAATTAAATTAAGCTATACAACACTTGATAACATTCACAAGAGACTTAAAACCATGTACCAAAACACTATAAAATGAGAGGATGCAAATTTTGAGGTCTTGCTAATTACGTTGAATGGGTACTACTTTGGGTGGGGGGGGGGGGGGGGGGGAGGAGAGGAGGAAGGGATAATAAGATGAGACACCTCAGGAGAACGCTTAGAGATGATGCTAATTCTTTTCTTATTTTTCCCTCTTCGTACCGAATAAATAATAAGGCTGGTGACAATCCTCCAATGAGTGGTTAGACATGGTAAAAAAACTTGTTGAATACTAATGGCATCGAGAGGAAAAATGTTTCTTGTCAGAATCTTCCCTTTCACCTTTGCCCATATCTCTCTAATAGTTGGACACTTAATGGGTAGATGGTAATGGGATTCCCCACTCTTATAGAGATACAATAGTTCTAATTTGTTACACTCCAATGTCAAGTTTATCAAAACTGATAAGTTTTTCTTAGGCAACTAGCTAAAGAATGAAGGGTGTTAGGGTACAATTCTCTTATGCTAAGCAAAATTGCTTTGTAGGACCCTTGCCTTATGTATTCGTACAGGTTCATAAGCTTTTTTGATCAAAAGTTTCTTTGTGGGTTTTGCCTTTCGAACGAATTTGTCAAGATCCATATTTGGGAAGAGTACCCTTTATACATTTAGCCTGACTTCGTACTAAATTTCCCTAGGGATTTAGGGCCAACCTTGACCATAAAAGATGTAGTAAAGTCTAAGTCATTTTTGGGTAGTGAGAGGAGCATATCTTTCTCTCCTTCAACCATTTAGCCATAACTTTCCTAGGATGCCACTAATCATACTAAAGAGATATCTTGTTACTAGTCCTACATCACACTTGATACGTGCATGGGATTAGAGTTGCAATATCTTCCTCCACCTAAGACATCATAAATGGAATTCTCATGGATCGGTACACTTGTATTGAAAAAGCAAAAAAGAAAAAAGAAAGAGAGAGAGAGAAACACTTTTAACTAATTGGACACAACTTGCATATGAAAGAGTGTTGCTTGTCCGATGATCGATGAGTTTGCTAAATCCTACAGTCAAAGGTTGGGTATGTAGTTTGATTAGGTTTCGAAGAGGAAAGAGGAATACCGAGATACTTCATAAGGGAGGCTGCCCATCTGAAAACCCAATAATAAGTGAATTCCTTCTTTTATCCACTGATGAAGAAATCTTGAGATGCTTTTGTTTAAGCTTGCTTTCAAACTAGATAATATATAAAATTCTTGTAATGCTTCCTTTATAAGAGAGATGGATTGGAAATCTCTAATGGAAAGAAAATTTCTACTTTCTATCTATATCTCTCTTGATACATGAGAACACTTTAATAACCAAAATGAACATGTCAGGGATTTAGGGTACTTTTGTCTAATTCCCTTGAAATTAGTAAAAAAATCCACAAGTTCACCATTTACATTCACCGAAAATTTTGTGATTATAATACATTGCATTATACAATTAATGAATTGAGGAGGGAAATTTAAAGTTTGGAGGACTTATTTCAAGAAACATCAATGGACATTGTGATAAGCTTTTGTCACGCCCCGAAGGTATCCTAATATTAGTGATCAAGCCGTACTTGAATACCAATACTAGTTTACCATCAGGGAGCGACATATTCTCATAAAACAGGATCTTTTCAGTTGCTTGGACAAGAAATGACAAATATATAAGAAAGTCATAAATTGGTAAATACCTGTAAAATGGGTAAACCTTCTTAAAATAATATTACAAACCATAGCCTACTTTCAAGACTATCTCTCAAAGTACAATACGAAAATTTCTTAATCTAACTATACTAAAGTAGAAACATATTGCCATCTTAGCTCCATAACTTCTTGGAAACAATCCATTGCTAGGCACTTACCGGTACCAAGCTCCGGGAAGAAACTAACCAAGGTCGTAGAGTAAACCTGAAAGGTCTGAGAGAGTGTGAGCTATACCACGGCTCAGTGAATAACCAGAACATATCACAATCAATCAAGTTGTTAGCAATACATATGTAATGCACCAATCAAGCATATGCACCATACAAGCTTGGATGATCTAGAATCCAAACAGGAAAAAGATTTACCCTCTTTTTAAGGGTTGAAGGGTCCAGTCTTAAAAGGCCCGCCCATCCAGAAGAGACCAAGCATACAAGGGAATCTCACGATTTCTGTGTTAAAATTATCTCTTTGATTAGAGTAGCTTAACTAACCATCCCAAGTACATAGCATT